>APFE031587161.1:349739-433475 GCA_000404065.3 Pinus taeda | reverse complement strand
TTTCTCTGGCATGTCTATTCGACTAACCATCCACTTATCTTGGGGGAAAGCTCATCCTTTACCTATTCATGGAGACTCCTTCTCCTTTATAAGCCTCCTCCATTGCCCATGAGCAGCTAGTTTTTGAACATATAGACTCTGATTGAGGAATTCTTGGTGCATTAGTGCTACTCTTTGTAGGCATTTGGTGTGTTGTGTGAGGATTGCTTTTGAGCTTGAGGAAGGCTATGAGTTTGTTTCCTTGTATGTGAGGGAGAGACCTCTTTGACTTGGGAGATTTGCTTCAAAGGTGAATGCTTGGAAGACATGCTGGTTGGACCCTCTAGAGAAGGACTCAACATTAGGACTTCGGTTGTACCTTACTCTATTTTCTGATTAATAAAGATAGATGACTACTCTTATGGTTCCATTTCCATTTGTCCTATGAATGATTAATGTAAATTGTATCCTTCCTGACTAATACATAGTTGTTTTTAGTATATTTTACGCTTGTGTTTTCTCTCTCTTTGCTTGTGCAGGTGTCCGTCCGCGAGGATAGTGGAGGACTGTGATCGGCTAGAGCGAAGGAGCGAAAGGATCATCTCTTCGATAAACATAGCGTTGGAATCCAAGTAGGTTTCTTTTACCCACTTGTTAATTACAACTAGGAACCTGCAGTGTAGCATTGTTCGATTGTTGCTAGACCCCATTTGGGCTATTAGGGATTGCCTCTATCCGTAGAGGAGATTTACCTATCCAACAATTTGGCGACTCCGCTGGGGAACTTGCTTATTTCTTTGTATTTCACCCTTGTTTTGATTTGATTATTGCTCCTTTGTCAAAGTTTGGGGATTGTTTTGTTGTTGGTTTGTTTCCTGGTTCGTCCTGGGAATTGCCTTAATTTCCTTGAAAGCTTGTTGCCTTGGTTTGGAGGTTTTTGGTTCAATTTTATTTGTTTTTTAGCCTCAGCGCGTTTTATTTTAAAACAGCTACGCTGACATTGCATACTGTCTTCTTTGTTGTCTCTGTCATCGCGCTTATACATTTAATGGTCGCGCTGACCTGGTTTTCGGGCCAGCGCCCTTTATCTGTGTCCTTCCGTGCTGACAGCGCAAAGTTGCTACATACATTTTTCTGTCATCGCTTTGTTGCTGAGGGGTCACCCGCGTTGATCCTGTAAAACTTCTTTTTGTCCAAATTGACCTATTGGACCTCTTGGTTTTGGCTGTCCCCTGCTTTTTCTACTTGGCTTTTGGCTTGATAACTTTGTTTGAGCTGTAACTCGCTTGCTTGTGAGGCCTCGTTCCATGAGAGTTCGTTTATTGCTTGTCTTCAGTTTTTGCAAAGCCTTCCTTTTTGCTCTCGTCGCTTGGTTTATGCTTTGTCTTGACTTTTTACGATTGCTGAAGTGTGTCAGACCGTCGTTTTTCTGGTCGTGGACTCTCATCCTTCGGGTGTTCGCTTTTCTCCATTGATTTCACACTCAAACCCTAGGGCATCTAGTGGTCGTGTGTGTCGAGCCTCCCTTAGGTGTTTTTGGTCTTCTATTAGGTCAGTCGACTCTCTAATTGCTCCCTTGCATTTGCTCGGTGATTGTTGAAAGTGTTTTGGTTGTGTTCCAAGCGATTTCTTTCCTCCTTTGAATTCCTCGGTGTCTTGTTGAGCTTAGATTACATAGCTCCTAAGCCTTCGTTTTCCTTGGATTTGGGAAGCTGATTTTTAGTGACTTGGGAAGTGTCTTGTGTGTGCATTGAGTGATTTTAGTTTTTTCACTTAGTGTTGCTATCTCTCTAATTCATTTTAAAAGAACTTTTATGTCATTGAAAGTAAAGCAAACTAGTGTCTATTGCATCAATAGTTGAAAGGAAAAGAACATTTCGTTGTTTTGTGCTTTCAAAAGAAAATTTTCATTTCCTTGCTGTTAGTTGCATTAGGTTGAGTGATTGCTTGAATTCGTTTTGTTTGTTTGAAAGATTCTCAACCTTCTTATAGTTAGAATTCATCGAACAAAATGATGATCTTTGGCATATAGTTGCATTTAGGTGTTTTTGAGTGATCATACGGTAGGACCTGAAACTAAAACCTAATTCAAGATCAACCAGAAAATAAACCAAATTTATCTAAAAATGCATTGGAACTTAATGTGAATATCTAGAGGTCTAGGCGAGAGACGTGTTCCGGTGTCTTTAAACCTAGTAGCTTACCGTTGAGTGGTTGGGTGATTCCTCCACGGTGAAACGATAAGTGCTAGTACAGATTGGGCTCCCACGTACCGTCGCGTATATATGGGGAGACTCCATTAGGCTTGCATCCCTCATCCATAGGAAGCCGAGTCTACCGCCTTGTAAACCGTAACGCACCGAACACAGCATTCGGGAAGATTGACTGCAGTACGGGAAGTCCTTGGTTCTCATATGATTTCCAAGGTGTATAAGCAGTTTTACGGGTTTCTTGGTAAACCTTTTTGCCTAGAACTTCCAGAGTAGTCGCTTTTGATCCTTTTCAGACTCTCTAAAAGAAAAGGTGTAAGCGAGCGTCTTATCACTTCATGCTCATTAAACATTTGAAGTAGATAGAGTCATCTTTTCATCCTTTTCTCGACTCTCGAAACATGAAAAGGTCAAGTTCAGTTCTTGTGTCTTAAAATTCATTTGGCCACGATAATTTTACCTGGTTAGATCTTGTGTGCGTTCGCTGAGTAGGTTTTGTTTTTCTATGGCAACTTTTCCTGGGTTCACCAACCTAAGTTCCCCTCATAACGGGAACCCTAGTCATTCCCCTCCTCTTGGGAATGTTGGCGCTCCTTATATGGCGACGTTATCCCTCCCAGGGTTAACTGTCGGGTTGCCTGTTTGGTTGTTTTCAACCTCTTTGGTCCCTACCGTGTCGGCTGATCCTCCATCAGTCCCTCCACCTGAACAACATCATGTTGAACCTAAGGTGGACCTCTCTCCTTCGACGCCTGCTTCTACATCTCCTTCTTGTACTTCGCCTGGTGAAAGTCTTGATTCGAATAACCAGGTGGCTAAGAAGAACAAGAACAAGAACAAGAACAAGAAGTCTCCTAAGGGAGAGGTTACAAGTATGACTATTCCTGTAAGTGCACCTGAAGTCAGGCCTCCTTCCGCTCCTCCGCGGAAGGCGAAGTTTCCTTGTCGATTATGCAAGGGAGACCATCTTCTTCGCGATTGTCCTGGTATTCCCAGGATCTTAGAAGTATGGTCTCGTGATCTGGCCCGCCCCTCATCATCCACTGAAGCTGAAGGCGATGTTCCCTCATTAGTTAGAAATGGTAAAGGAAATGGGAAGATTCGAATCCCCTGCAGACTTTGTGAAGGAAATCATCCCCTTCACCTTTGTCCACTCATGGATAAAGCCTCTGTTGTTTTGGAAAGTCTCCCAGCTCCCCCGCCCCAACTCCCCGTTGGATATCGACGTCTGTCTGCAGCTGCAGATCATTCGCCTCTTGACAATGAGACTGATTCACATCCTTCTCTTGTCCAGGCCCCTCTTCCCGAACCTGGTTGTGCCCAACCTGTTCCAGACCAGCCATTGTTCGAACAGAGTGTTGTCCACTCTGTTTCGGAAGAGCAACATTCCCATGTTCTTCTCATCTCCTCGGATTCTCCTGAGCTTGATGATGGTTTTCCCATCCCAGCCTCCCTGGAGAATTGCGATTCGGTCCCTCTCAAGCAGGGGGGCAACCATATGGTTCCCCCACCAAGTAATTCGGTCGTTTCCTTCGATTGGAGTTGTTTGACTACCCCTCCCCTTCCATCCCATGTGCCTTTCTGGGTCACCGCCTATGCCACCCATATGGCGCTGCCTGGCACTGTGTTAGATGAAGGAGCATTGGTTAGTCTTATGCCCGTTACTACTTGGCAGGCTTTGGGTTCCCCATCGCTTGTACCTGTCGCACCGAATCTCACTGCTTTTGATGGAGGAACAAGTCAACCATTAGGGATCCTTCCAAAGTTCCCTATCACTTTGGGAGGCAAGACTGTCTATATAGATGTCTCGGTCACCCAAGGTTCTTTAGCCTTTAGTCTTCTCCTTGGGCGCGACTATGTGTATGCCATGGGAGCCCTTGTTTCTTCACTTTTCCGTGTCATTTGCTTTCCACACAATGGAAGAATGGTGACGATGGACCAATTATCGTTCATTCATCCACAAGCCCCTCCGGCGCCATTGTCCTTCCCTCTTGGTTCTCAGCCACCATCTGCATCTGTCTCACCCCAGATCAACTACGTGGCCACTTCTCCCATGCCTATATCTAGCAATGCCGCCATCGTGCATAGTGTCCTGGGGGCATTGGGTCCTAACTTCCGAGACATCGACCTCCCATCGGGAGTGCCACTCTTGGAGGCCCCGGCTTCCTGTTCATTATGATGAAGTCCGGGTGGAGCATAGTTCCTGATCTTCTGTCAAGCTCCCTAAAAAATGAAACAAGGAGTCTCGAGGACAGTTTTGCTAATGTATCAACCTCGTTAAAATAATGAAACGGCTTGTATCCGAGCATAGTTCCTGATCTTGTGTCAAGCTCGTTAAAAAATGAAACAAGGGTTATGAGGATAGTTCTTTTACTGTGTCAACCTCATTAAAAAATGAAACAACTCCCTGTCCAAGTCGAGTCTTTTGATTAAGGTCTCGTAAAATGCAAGTTGAGTCTTTCCAAGATCTTGAAAGTGAATCTTCATTCCATCCACTTCGTTGAATGCAATAAAGCTTGGGGGGCATGTACCTCATTTTGCGTCATTATGTTGGGGGCATGCGAACTTATAACAAGCATAGTTTTTTGTTTCAAGCTTGTGTAAACATGAAACTGAATCCAAGCAGAGTTCTCCATGGTTCAAGCTTGTGTAAAAATGAACCCATACCCATTTTAAATCTCGTGATTGCTATCTTTATCCGCTAAATTCTGTTAGATGAGCCTTGGTTGTTTTCATCCCATCGCCACCATCTCTTTGGCTGATCATATGCTTTCACTTGCTTGTTTTCCTTTCCTAAGGGACCGCAGTTAAGAGTGGTTTTGTTAGCCAGCCTCTTGAACATTACAAGTTTTGAGCAGTTCTACCATTGCCAGAACCAGTTGCTACCCTTTATACCACTCGTTCCTCTAGGACGAGTCACCTTTAAGCTCTTTTCTGACTCGTAAAATATGAAAATATTGCCAAGTATTTTTTCCCTTTTTGACTCGTTAAAGAGAATAAAAATGGAGGTCTGCTTTCAGCTCTTTTCTGACCATTTAAAAGATGAAAACATTGCCAAGTTATTCCTCTTGACTTGTTAAACGTAAATAAAAGGCGGCCGCCTTTAAGCTCTTTTCTGACCGTGTAAAGATGAAAAGATCGTCGGGCCCTTGTCGTTTCAGGCTCGTTAACAATTACGAAATGACGTGATTTCGGTCACTTTTTTACTTTTTTAGGTCGAAGTCACTAATCATGAAAAGTACTCCTTGATCATAATGGTCGGGCGGTTCTTTCAAGCATTGTTTTATACTTTTTCGGGCTCGAGAGACACAACTTTACAAAAAAGGACACCCCTGGAGTTTACTTTTTGCTGTCTTTTCAAACTCTCTAAACATGAAAAGATGCCAAGTTCTTCCTCTGTTAGACTCGTTAAAACTTGATGACGTTGGATTCCGTCGAAATGACGCTTTACAAGCATATGCTACCCCCATCAAGATTGTTAATAAAAATAACCGGGGTGCTTGCCATAAATGGTGGGGAAAATGGAACCACAATCATTGTCATGTTGGCAGTATGTCGCTCTTGAACATGGCACTTGTCTGCATTCATGTCTGGGTGGGGACATCTCATCTCATTTTTTCACTTGCTTCCGTGGGTTTGGGTGATCCTGTTTGACCTCTCATCTGCTCTTTGCCTTGTCACCATGACCTCTGATCATTTGATGTCAAATACTGCCAAGTCCACTATCGTGCCGCCGATATGTTCAAGAGCAGTTGACCTCTGCGAAATAATCAACATCCCTCTGATAACTCACATAATCCTGATTCACAACAACCTTCTCTTCCTCTGTCTCATGTCGATGATGTGGGAAACACTATGGCCCACCTTCGATCAAGGTCGCTTCCTGTCGACTTCAGCTCATTATCCAGGAAGTTGACCTAGAGACTCCCTTCAGGTGCCTTGGAGCCTGCATGCCTCAATGGCAGGTCCTTCGTGTTCGATGTGAGGTTTTCATCATTGGCCTCCGATCGAATGATTCTACGGGTGTTCGACACCGGATCACTGATTTGCACGCCATAGATTGTACCTATAGTACCTTGAGGGCCATTGTCATTATTGTTGGTACCTCTCGCGTCTATTAACAGTTTTCATCATTGACTGGTAATCAGACGATGTTCATGCATATTTGAGTTCGACTCCCATATTCGCATGCTTGAACTTGTACTTTGTTCGGATCAAGATGGAGCGCAAGACCCTGGATTGTGTCTGTTGGGATCCAGGTTGCGATTTTGTGATTATTACATGACTCATTCACTGGATGGCTGCGACCATGCCTGAGTCTATTTATCGATCCTCACTGGATGGCTACGTCCATACCTTAGATCTAGATTCTTATGTACTCTACTATGGATGGTTGTGCCCATACCACATATATCATGTACTTGAGATATCAGTTGTACTTCTCCACGCAGGTTTTCCGGCGGTAGTGTTTTCGGCTGGACATGTTCTTGTAAAGCATTTCACCCCTCTCTCTCTCTCGGGCCTCATGCTTTAGGGGCATCTGTTACAAAACAATTTGTCACCGTCCCTGTTACCCCTCTCCCGCACCTTGGAGGACTCATTCCAAGACCTATGAGAAGTGACATGACCTGCAAACACTTGCATTGCATTCCCCTGAACATGAACTTCATTTTCCCTGAACACATCTCCTGCTTAAAACCCCTAAAAATAGCCCTTTTTCCATTGGCGCGATTCCATAGTGCAGCCCTCGCGCCAATGGGGGAAATCCTCCAACGAGGGCACGCCAGTTGGCACTCTATCACAAAGTCTCACTCGTGCCAACCATAATCAGTGGTGTTTTTTAACAAACAAACAACGGAAGATTCATCCTAACAAATTCCTGGACTGAATCTATCTTGAGTTGGGTGGTTTGGCTTCGGATCTCCATAGAGAGGAAGTGGTTTGCCACCTCTCATGGAAGCTTCTTTAGTGGTAGAGCCAATCCCATGATTATTGTGGTTGATCCCAAATCCCCTTCCTCCACCTATAAAAGCTTGTCCATTTTCCTTGGCAAGCTAGTTCCAGAGTTCCAGAGATTTAGAATTGTCAAGTTTCCAAGAGCTTCATGCTGCAAGAGCCTTCTTCATTCCCATAAGGCCAAATATAAGTAAGGAGATTCTTGTCTAATAACCAAGGAGAGAGAAGCTTGTTCCTATTCCCAACAAAGCTTTGCAAGACACGTGCTGCTGATTACCCAGCCAAAGGAGGATCTAACGTCAGAACTATGGTTGTATTCTTCTTTGTTTATCATTAATAAACGACTATTGTTATGGTTCCACTCTTCTTTTTATTTGTGATAATGATGAGTTATATCCTTTCTGACTTATATATAGTTGCATATGTTGGATTTTATGCTTATGTTTGTGTCATTCTTTATATGTGCAGGTGTCCATTCACGGAGATCGTGGGGATCGTGATCTACCGAAGCAAAGGAACGGGAGCGTCACCTCTTCTACAAGCACTAGCGTTGGAATCCAAGTAGGCCATCATCATTGGTCTTTAATTTGCAATTAGGAACTTGCACAGTAGCATTGTATGGTTGTTGCTAGACCCGGTCTGGACTAGTAGGGATTGCCTCTGTCCGCAGAGGGGATTTACCTCCTCAACACCTTTCATGTCATTTGAGAAGTGAGTGAGGCTTGTCAAAGTAGAGGAGACTCGAAAAATAAAAATCAAACTAGGATCAAACAAGTACCCAATCCCACACACATCAAGCCAAAATCAGAAACTAAAACTCAAGTTTCTCAAGTCAAAGCAAAGACAAATCAAAAACCAAACCAAACCAAACCAGTCCCCAATGGAGTCGCCAATTTGTAATTTATGCCGATGTCCATGTCATAGAATCATCTACGGCCAAATCAAAATCTAACGATAAGAAGAAAGGCAAGAAGAAGAATAAGCAAAACTTGAAGGAGAAATCCAATAAACTTGAATCTACTGACGATAAACGTAAACCTCGCTATCCTTGTCTCATCTGTGATGAGGAGAATTTTACAAGAGATTGTCCACATTGTGCCGAGGTTGCGAAAACGTCAAAGGTTCGCAAACACCTACTGTTTTGAAGGATCCTTTTCCAAGTCAAGACAGTAAGATGATAGGTTCTTCCTCTAGTGCCTTGGAAGAGCCCATAATGATGATGTCACATGTAAGGATTACGACACGATCGCAAGATTATGGAAGTAAGAGTCCTATTGGTGGTAAGGAAGTGGAATCTTCTAATTCCAATCCATCAACCTCAGCTCCGTCCGATTCCGATCCACTACAGATCAAGAAACCTAATCCCGACTTAGTAATCAAACTGCCCGCTAAGGGTATACTTCGAAAGTTAGCTTTCAATCCACATGCGAGAGCTGCTCACAACTATAACATTGTTGAAGATTTAGTTGTTTCCCCTTCAGCAATGTCAGCTTTGGAGGTGCTACAATCTTGTCCAGTACAACGTAAAATGCTATTGTCGGCAATAGGAGCTGTTGATCTTCAGGACTCAAACCTCAGAGTCTTTGATTTAGAAACTAGTACACCTCGTTTACCTCATCAAATGGCTTTCCAGATTCCCGTGTTAGTCAAAAACAGACCTTGCTTTAGGATTGTGATTGATGAGGGAGCTTCAACTTGTATTATGTCGATACAGTGTTGGAAAACCCTTGGTTCTCCAACACTTAATCAATCCCCGACGATTTTGAAGGCCTTTGATGGCTGAGGGTTTCATCCTTATGGCATTTTACAGGACTTACCTATAGGGGTTGAAGGAAAAACTGTTAATCTAGATGTGGAGGTGGTTGATGCCCCTCTGGATTACAACCTTCTTTTGGGTCGTAGATGGTCTTACGCCATGACTGTTGTTGTTTCATCGGTCTTTCTGCTTATTAAGTTTCCACATAATGGAAAGATCATTACAATAGGTCAGTTAACTTACTTTTTGTCCGACCCATCCTCTGCTGAGAGTATTCAACATGTTGGTAAAAACGCTATCCCTTATAAAGATGTTGGGGTAGGACTAATTAAAGGTTCGGGTTTACTCGGAACTTTTTCATTTCCTCCTCCCAACGTACCATCTCCTTTCATGACTATTCATATGATTTCGTCAGAATCCATTGTTCTTGACGATCCTTGGATCATTCCATTCGATTCCGAGGTGGACTCTTTTGGTGATGGCATCCCTTTGAGTCCCTTTGAAGTTGCTTATCAGGTCGTATAGTCGTTTTTCGACTCAAGTTCAACCAATCTTGATCTAGTGAATGAGATCCATGGAGAATCACTTTCAATCTCAACCTCAGATTCAACAACCTTTTCTGAAACTGTTCACACCGATGAACAAATTTGGGAATTATTGTCTGTTGATGTGTTACCATGGGAAGATCTTCATCATCGATCTTCGTTTTTACCTGAGATTGATCATTTTGAAAATGATTTTTCCTCTATTTTTACTGTTGAATATGTCAAAGAACCGCAGAATCCATTGAAATATCCTGATTCTGAACAAAATTTAGCCAATACTTCTCGAACAATTCCTATCGACATTTCAGTCAAACCTGGTGTTATCACTGAAAAGATTTCAAAGGAAAAGGGTAAGGTAAGGGAGAATTGGCCTTGGTTATTCTCAAGTTCCTTTCATGCATAAGAAGCACTTGGCAAACTCAGGGTCAGCATACATCATAGTTCTTTGAAGGCTCAAGCAAGGCATGTAAGTTTTGAACAAGTTCATGGTAGATGGAAAGGCCATTTCAAGCAAAGGAAAGATCAAGAGAGGTTTTTGTTCTAGACATCTTGGACTATAAAAACCTCCTTCAGTTTCGAAAAACGTGTCATGGATGAAGAGATAAAGGCTCTGTCACACGTGCCATTTTCAGGGATCCTAAACCTAAAAACAGGGAAACATGTTCCCTAATTTCTAGGGTTTGCCTTTAACAGTCAGAGGACCACGTGGGAGGCTTCATCAAGTTCGATTTCATGGAGTGTTAGGTGTCAAAGAATGCTTTAAAAGTTTAGATATGGTTGTTGTAATCATAATAAGGAGTTACACTCCTAGTTGTATTAGGTCTCTAAGACTCCTAGTTAGGTGTCATTTGCATTTAATAGTTAGTTTTAAGTATCATTAGGTGTCATAGTAGGATGAATTCGAATTTCCCTCATGCTTGAGGAGGAATCCAAGTTATGTAAAGAGCTTTATATATAGCTGAAGCATCAATGTACAAAGGGTTGGAAATTTTATGAGAAAAACTTGTATTTGGCTCATGTAAGACTCATTTTCAGTAATGCATATTTGACCTTACTTCTCAGGATTCATGAAGGATTGTTTATGTTCAGAATATGTGATGTTTTCCTTTTCCTAATTCTTGCAGTGTTATGGATGTATAATCACTCAGAATTCACTGAATGTGCTCTGACTTCCTGTATACATTTATAAACTGACTGTGTGGTTCTATATGAGTTTGTATTTTGAATGTTTGAATTCCGAATGCCCTGACTTCCATGTAAGGTTGAGCTCATTGTTTTATTGAGGTGTTGTTGACTCCATAAGCCCAATGGATAGTTGTTAAATGAGTTTCCACCATTCATATTTTCACAGTTGTTTTACAAGAGTTAGCCATCTTATCTATAATTAAAATCATTAACCCTTTTGAGAGAGCCCTCTCAGGTTGAGGACGCTAAGCCTCAGCCTAAAGTAGGTTTGAAACAGTTACTTGAAGTCTTCCTGGTCTGCAGTCTACCAGGGTCTGATTTGGAGATAACAGGACCAATGGACTGCGATGAACAGAGAATTTAATACAAAGGTACATATTACCTCATGAGGCAAGATAGGCGGAGAGTCCAGCAATTTAGTTTGAAACAATGCAGAATGGAGAGATTGCTTAGGAGAGTGAAAAGGGAATTAGTACATGAATCATTTTCAACGGAAGAAAGGACACTAAACATGACATTTTCCCACAGGCAGAGCAATAAAATTGAATTCTACCTTATCTAACTTAGAAAATTTCACTAGAAATGAATATGAAATGAATTATGAAACATAAAGAAATAAATATGAAACATAAGAGACACATTTTATACACTCACAACCACAAGAATCTCATGAAATAGAGCTACTTCCTTTAATTATTCCTCTGTAAAAATATACAATGAAGAAACAGAGTTTCTTTCCCACAGTCTCCCAGAAGTTACAAGCCAACCAACCCTTTGCAAATAGTTTGCATACAATATATAGAATGTGCCATGAAGAGATAGAATGCCCAAGGGTTGGGGAGTTACTTGAATCATTACAAAATGGAGGTGGAAAGCCAACCATTAGCTACAGGTGCAGCGTTACAAACATGACAAATGGCTTGGGGTGACTGTTTGCCTTCCTTTGCCACCTGGATAGAAGCCCATCTGGAGTGAAAATAATTTAAATGCCACCTTATGTGCCAAAAAATTGAAGTGTAAATGAGCGGGCCCACTTTGGAGAAGTCGCGAATTGAAATTTCGCGAAACAGAGGTGAAATTGGCACTTTTTCCTATATGCGCTGCACCATTTTCTATATGCGATGTGCCACTTTGGGGCTAGTTTTGAGGCACTTTCAGGAGTCCAAAATGTGCCCAAGTGTGCTTGTTGGAAAGCCTGTCCTATCTACTTTCCAACCCAAGTGGAATGAATTTGGAGCTCATTTTCCCCTCCAAATCTTCATTCTCTCAAGATTGCTTCCTGTGTGTCAAAATAGGGGCAGAGAGGCCATTTTTTGGGTGTTTTTGACCTCCTAGAGACTCAAATCATACCCAAATTTCTTGCCCGAGTGCTAGTAGTTGTGATTTTACATTCTGAATCCAAAAATGCAAGCCATTTCTCATATGGAGCTCCCAATCCTACGTGCTACGCCAGTGGTGCAGCACACAGGGAGAAAAAACCTGTGTTTGTGACCAAGAATTTCCATGTGACCAAAATTGTCCCAAATTTCTTGAAATTTGGGTTGGAGGTTCTCTAAGAGGCACTATGCTGGGCCACAGAAGCTTCAGCCAAGATTCGAAGCCAATTTTTCTCTTTTGCCTCTTTTGGCTCTTTTGTTGCTTTGCTCAATTTTGCCTTCAAGCTCCTTTTCCGGTCCTTTGCACTTATGTTCCGTGCGCTGTAATGATAAACCATCCTCCTCAGTATGGTTTTGTCTCTGTCAGCCTTCTCTAGTAGTCTCTCGAGGTGTATGTTGATCCGCTCTAGCCAGGACTCACGGTCATTGTTGATCTCTTGCTCCAAGGTAGTGAGCTCGATCCTTCTTTGTTGGGCAGCTTGTCGATTTTCACGAATACTTTGCAGCTCCATGATCACATGCTAGTCCTCAAGCTGCTTGTTCGTCTACTCTATATACTTGATGATCCATCTGGCCCTCTCCAAATTGAGCGACAAGTCTTGGATATCCGTGTTCTGCTCCTGAATAGTCATCCTAAGTCGGGCATTCTCCACCTCTGCATCATCATCCTGAATGAGGATGAAATCGGCCTCATGTTCACCTGATGGCCCCTCATCATGCACGGGCTTCTTGCCCTTGTCCTGTACCTATGTAGTCAATGCTGGAAGCGAGGCCCCTTCCACCCCAAGTGGAGACAACACTCGCTTTGCTGCTGCAAACAAGTGCCTACTGCCTCTTTGATATGTCACAAATACTAGCATAGTCGTGGTCTCATGGTGCTCATACTGATGAGAAGGACCACCTATCTCATGCTCTAGCTCTGATAGTACCTGTTATGTGCTGAAGAAGTCACAGGAGATGAAGTACTCCCAAGCAATGCCCTGCAATCCCAACTGATGATCCACCAAAATCCGGATAAGAGAAAAGTGATACACACTATTAAGCTGTTGTTGAGGGGTCTTATGCAGCATGAAGGTGTTCATCCTCTCTATGTCCTACATATGAAAAATGGGAGGTTCATCATCCTCACCCTGGTAAAGTGCATGAGCAACCAGATGTGATTGGCATATAGTCGAGAGAACCTCCCCTCACAGCTGAAGTACTTCATGATCAATTTCATGAGTGGAGCATACTCATATTTCAAGTATTTGAAGGGAAAGACTCTTGTGAGCTGACTCAAGAATCTGGCCTTGATGTAAGGCTCATAGTGTTGCCTATCGACCTTCCTCTTCTTATGCCACTGTTCTCCAACATTTGGTATGCCTGTTGCCACTGATATAGTTTCGGTGTCAATGTGAAAGTGACCTCGGCCAAGATAGACTGACCTCCATGTAGATGAAGCTCAAATAGATAGGCCAACTCATGATGAACTCTAACTTTTGCCACACTTTGACAAAATTCAAAACATGCTAGGTGCTAGAAACATGACATGGCAAGAGGGCATGCTTGTAATTCAGTGAGGGTAGTGGGCTCATCCCTGACATGTTTGCCGCTCTTGTGATGTCTCCTGGGAACCTGCTCTTCTGAGGATGAGTCACTTTGTGTCTCCATCTCATGCTTTGATTAATGCTATGATGTCATGACTACTGTGTGTACTGTGCTTAGGCTGCCCTTTGATGATGGTGTGAGGCTGGGTGCTTTTGTGATATTTGTCACCAAGGGGAACAATGAAACAGGGAGTATAAGGAAGCGAGTAATATGATGGGAATAGGGTTTACAAGGAGAAGTTTGTTTAGAGATATGGAAGGGGTTTGGGTATTTTGATAGGGTAGGGTTTGGGGTTTTGACAAGGTAGGGTTTGCGGTGTTATATTGACCAAAGAGTGGAGGGATAGGGGAGAGGGTTTGGTAGTATTTTAGGGTAGGGATAATAGGAAAAATGAGAAAGGGAGGATAGGAAAAAATGGTAGGTGAGGGGAAAATGATGGGTGAAATGGAACCTTGGCACTAACACCACACTTTGGTAACCCTAGCCATCATGGTTTTTGGTGTTTTCATGTGGTTGATTTTATGAATTTGGTTGCATTCAAACATCACTATAAACCACCATATCATTTATAAAATTTGATGAACAATTCATGTCATAGAGCCTACCTTTCACTTTGATGGGCTTCACAAAAATTTTGAGGTGATTTGGCACCGTTTCGGCCCTTGGTCTATGTGCACCGCATGCAAAACCCAGTGTGTCGTGCCCTGGGTGTGCACCGCACCCGTGGAAAACTTGAACTGAGCGCTGGCTCTGTGTGCGCCACGCCCCTGTGTATATGCGCTGTGCTCATTGAAACTGCCTCCAACTCGCTCCAAACACACACTATGCACTCAAAACACTTTGAAACATTTCTCTAAGGCTTGGATTAGCACAATGACTTTGTTTTTGATGAAAACTTGTATATAAAGCCTTGGAAGTGATGGGTTAAATTTTTGCTACCTCAAAAATCCATTTTTCTAATGTTATGTTTTGACACTTTTTCACTGACTTTGAAACACACTGATTTTCACTTTCCCTTTGAAATTTTAGCTCAAAAGATGAAATTTTCAGCACTCTTTGCAGGGATTGCATGACAGGACATTTGTCCATGGAAACCATGCCTGCACCTAAAGAAATCAACTGATGACTTTTTTGAAAATTTTATCACAAATGACACTGTTTGACTTTTCTTCAAAACAAAGTTTTGAAGAAGAGTTGAAGTCTATCCACATGACGATGAAAATCTATGAACCATAACTGTGTAAGGGCCTCACTCTGGCCTGCATGGATTTATTGGACATGTTCAAAGACTAAATTGATGAATCCATAGACCTAACTATCGAAAATGACTTTTGTCCTCTAAAGGACCAGACCTTGACTGTCATGGACTTTGGTGATCATTGACAAAAGACCTGAGCCAGCAGGAGCCAGACATGAGGGGGAATGATTAGCATGACCTTCTCTGTCAGATTATGGCATGCCCCTAGCAGAATGTAGCTAGGTGAATGGAGTGGGACACCTAAAAATGAAATGCATAAATATTTTTAATCTTTGACGAAGGACTGACCAGATCGACTCTAACATGTTGGACCTTAAATAGCCCCTTATTTATAGTGCAAGGTACAGTAATAGTGAAAAATGGTTTCTCCCTAAGCCATTGTTGAGTTCAATTGCACTCTCCTCATCAATCCCTTCATTCTCAGTCCTTTCAAAGGCCTACCATAAGTAGCTTCTTCCCTGATCCAGGTAGGGATGGAATAGATGATTGTAAGGCTGATTTTTACTTGTCGTAAGTGAATTTCATTGGAAGGTGTATCTTCTCCACAAGGCATAGTGACACTCAAGGGAGATAAAAGGAGAATGAACAAGGAAGCACTTGCATAGAAGAATCACAAAGAAGAATCATCATGAAGGCATGAGGAAAATACTAGACCATGACAAAATGAAGACATTACATGATATATCTGAAGGTTCTAATGCTAATCCAAGAACCTTTGGAGTTTAAATATGAAGTACTGATTAGATATTTCATGAGGAATGAAGACAAAGCAACAAGGAGAACAGCTTGGAATTTCCACCTCATTATGAAGTCCATGTCATCATTGTCAAGTTGTGACATGTACAAGTGTCACCTTAATGGTTTATATGTGCCCATGTGTAATGCCACACCATTTGTGGATGTAATGATGTAATTGTCAAAAGGAAAAGGAAAAAATGTGATGTGTGGAAGTCCAAGAGTCATATGTGGAATATGAAAAGTAATGCGTGGATAAAATAGTCAAATATAATTTCAAAGGTCATTTAGGAGTCCAAGAGTCATGAGGGTAGTTCAAGAGTCATGGGGATATGAAAGGTCATTCCAATTACTATAAAATAAAATTCATAACTCAAGCATAGGGATTTTTGGAGGCTTAGACTTTGGAGAGCTAGCATTGGCTTCTTCAGCTTGGCATAGGAGAGAACATCTTTCTTTTGGAGAATCAATAAGTGACTTAATGTTCCACTATTGGAACTAGTGCCTCATCATTGTAATTGTGTACTTGGATATTTCACCTAATAATTGAAACTCATTTATCCAACACATTTTCATGCGCATATCGTGAATGTCATTGGACTATATCGAAATTTTTGAGGTGTAAGTTGGTATTCATATGTACTAAATAAATTGAAATATTTCAGTGGCTTTGGTACTTATCCTATTGCATTTGTGTTTTAGTTTCATTAATGATTGTTGTGTCTATGTGAACTATTTTTATAGATAATTGACATATCTTTATTCGCTCTCGCATGCCTATCTTAAGTTAGTACTATTACTTTTCTTCTAGAGACTCACTCTTATCTGCCCTCTTGTGAAGATCTCATTTTACACATTGCAATTGGTGTTTCGTAGTGTCAAATTACTTTATGATTTCAAAGGATATGAGTGTGAACTCTTATGTTATCCATTCAAATAGAGACAAACCTTAAGTTATGGTAATCAGGCTGATACTTCATATGGGGCTCCTACTCCAAATGGTGTGAGGCCTAATTGGCACTTCACATCGAGGAGACCCCTTATATTTTTGCAGTATTCAACACTGTCAACATTTTGGCACTAGAAGGAAGGTCATATGACAAGTTATGCCCATTGATTTTGTTTTGAATCTCTTATCTTAAATGGATCATTAGCAAATCATACTCCTATGGTTTTTTCTAATAGATCCAATGGTCAACCTTTAATCCCTGATGAACCTCTTTATCTTTTGTCTCAATTAAAGTTTGATGGTGAGGATGGAACATCCATAACTAGGCATAGTTCTGTTTTCCTTGAGTTTTGCGAATTTTATGAAATCAATTTTGAAGGTGTTGGTCTTATACTTTTCTTCCTTGCCCTTGAACGTCAAGTTAATCGTTGGTGTCATACCTTTTGATATACTTCCATCCATTCATTTGATCATTTCCATAAGTATATTCATCAAGACTTCAATAGGTATGATTACTAAGATGTTTATAAAATGATTAATCAACTAAAAATGAACCCTAATAAATCAATTAAGGATTTTTCTAATAGATTTCTTCACTTTTGTTATGAATTTCCTGAACAAGATACAAATTGGGATTTCCTTAAAGAAACGTTTCAGTGCTTGGTCCAAATCTCCTTGAAGCATCCTGAATCTGAATCCTTTGTTAATAGTGCTTTCCCAACTTTCATTAATCAAGACACGTTTTTAGTTTGAAAGGAGGAATCTACCACTCCTTTTTATTCCTTCTCCTCTTCCTTTTGATGTTGGCATTGGGAAATCTATAAATCAGATTGTTGATCCATTTATCCTAGATCCTGTTCAAGAAAACTTAGAATGTAGGGTGAATATCATTCCCTTGACTTTTAAAATCATATTAACACTTATAACTTCAATTTTGAATGTCATTTAATTGAAAGAGTGAGCTCTTTAAGGGATGATTCTCCTCTTTTACCATCTTATTCTCATAACCACTTTCCTCTTGATCTTCTTGATCAATATCTTCCTATTCCAAACAATGATTAGGTGCAAGGTAGTCACATTTTAGAGGTAGAGGATCGGAAAGGTGAATATTCTTTCGATATTTATTCTCTTTTCCAAAGTCTTCTATGTCAAGATGATGTTACTTAATTCTTGGTTGATTTAGAGTCTACCAATCTTGGTAGTCAATCAAATGAACTTAATTTTCCAAATCAGTCTAAATTTTTGGGAAACCATCATTCTAATTACCATAACTTTGTTGGTGTATATGGTGATGAATTAACAAGTGTGCCTATTGATCTTTCAGTTTCTCAAGAATATTTTGATTTGTAAGATTTAAGATTTAGATCTAGTATCTAATATGGTCAAAGAATATTTCCTCATGGAAACTTCAGTTTCAACTCACTATCCCTTGTGCCCTACTATTTGTAATGGATTAACTTGTGAAGAAGAGACTCCATTCTATTCAAGTTCATCATCCAAGGAACTAGATTTTGAAGAATGAAGAATGAAGAAAATAAAATCATCAACTATCCATTCCATCCCTTATCATTTCTAGTCTTACATGAAGAAAATTATTTTGTTTATGTTACTCATGGGATTTTTCTAGTTTATCCACCCTTACATGTGCATTTAGAAGAACTTATGACTTACATAATCCATTTGTTGAGGCTATAATATCTAACCAAATCATTGATGCAGATGGCTTTCATCCAAATAGTAGTGGTCTTATTGAAATGACTGGTAGTAGTTGTCCAAATATCATGCATTATATGATTCAACCTTCATAATGCATTTCTACAATATTTGAAATTTATAGGACTTATTAGGAGTTCAAGGCACTTAAAATTATTTTTATGGTTATGTTAGGTTCTCGTGACTCTCATAAGGTCCACGAACTAATTTGAATGTGGATTTTCTCGCATTTTATTTATTTATTTGCATGGTTTCACTAGATGAAAATTCCTTCTTGAAAGGCTTGTGGTATTTTGGATATAACTATTTTAACTTTCAAGATTTGGTTTATGACCATATTGAAGGTTATGTTTCAGTTGTTCCATCTTCATTTAAATCTCTTGTATATAACTTGGGTTTGGAGTGTATATCTTTTATGGATCAACATAGCTATGAGGTTGATCATTTGAAACATTGAAAGATTGTCATTAGCCGAAGGATTCATGCCTATTAGATACTCTTAACAATAGTCAACTCATATTTTTTTTTATGAATGTTATAATGCTAATCATTTTCTTCGTGGCATTAGATACACTCTTAATTCTTAGTGAATGCTTGAGTTATTTAGTGAATCAAATTCCTCTTTTTCACCCGTTGCATCCTAACTGGTTTCATGTATTTGCTATATTAGCATTCATTTTTAATTATTTTGATGATTGTGATGTTAATTTAGTTTGTAACCGGGTACAAGGAGATGGTTTGTCACATTTAACATATGAGGAATATGATTCTATCACTCAAATCATTTGTAAAGCTATTCAAACTGATCTATCTTTGTTTTTTGCTAATTGGGAATCTTATGCCTTAATCAATCCATCATATCATAATGTTGGTTCTAGTAAATATCATTTGATTAACCATTTTCCCACCAGTATATCCTATGCTAGTTATTATGCATTGATTGATCTTTGTGGTTTATCATCTCACTATTTAGAGACCTGTTGAGTAGTCAAGGCACTTCATCCTTAACTGATGGTTATGTCAAGTCCACACTACCTTGACAAGCCTTTTGAATATGATCATATTGATTTTCCCTTACAATATTCTCATCCTAATTACTTGCCATTATTTGGAAATGACTTTTCTCAAGGATTTCGGGGTTTTCAAGAGGATAATTTTGAATTTTGTGATCCAATTTATGATTGCTTGGAAGCATCTTACTTAGAAAACCCATTTTCTAGAAACAAGCTTTGATTTTACCTGATGTTTTCTAAGCAAGATAATACCGATGAATGTACATTCACGAGAAGCCTCTCAAGTTTGTTTGATTATGGTGTTAGTAAAAAAATAAGATGGCAGGTTGGTTAGATGTTATGACACAACTTTCTAATTCTAGCAAACAACTTATATCTTTTGCAAGAGCTACTCAAGTTCTTATATTTTCTTTTGTATATTGTTTTATATTGGTTTTGATCAATTATATCTTTGTGATTACAGTTTGAGGGAATTTACACTGGTTACATTGGAAATGCCATTACATTTAGCCCTGACCTTCTAGTTAGTTAGGTTAGGAGTAGGTCTAGCTGCATTTAGTTTCCCTTGTACATCTCATCCTACATTTTCTCTCTTTAATATTTCCTTTGTTTTGTCACTCTTGTCTCACATGATGATTGGTTTAGTCTAGTCCTTCATTGGATTTGTCCTTTTGGTCTTCCTCCCTTGTTTTGTCTTGTCTCTTCTTTTATGTTTTGTTTAATAAGACTTTGCATGAAGGATACTCTTGTTTGGCTCAAAAGACAATGTGGAAAAACTTGAAAAGGGCAATTGTGATGACAAACAATGCTTGGATATTATGTTACCTCTTCTCTATTTGGTTTTACATATCTTTAAATTCAATGATATATATATATATGTGTGTGTGTGTGTGTGTGTGTGTGTGGAAAATACAATTCATTCCAAACAGAAAGCATTTGGTCGAACTACGAAGCCCATATATATTGAGGATATTCACTTTTGAATCATCCTTATATTAAATGGTGTTTCAACTTGTTGACTCAACCAAGTAGAGAAGGGAAATGAGAAAGACTTTAAATGAGCATATTAACTTCAACTTAAAGAAGGAAACAACATCTCTTATAAAATAAATAAGACATGATCCCTCTTCCACATCCAAAATAAATAAGTGCATTCACACATCTTATTAGTAACTAAATAAACTGGTGAAGAAGATAAAGGCTTACTACACAAAGAGGTGAAGAAAGAAACTTCGTCAAGGTATTGAACAAACCTACTGGTAGCAAAGCAATGCTTGCGTTTCCTTGAGGTGACTCCATCGGGGTGTTGAATAGGCTCATTGGCAACATAGAAACACCGAGGAATTTGGTTAATTGTAATTATCAAAAGCTCGGTATACTTATTATCCTTCTCTCATATTGAAATAGTTGAGGTATGAATAGTCTTATGTTGATGGGATTCAAGCTGAGCAAGGAAAATAAGAGCCTATATATTTAACTGAGATAAGTGGAAAATCGAAGGTAATCTACATGGTGAATTAATACTTCTTGAAAGACTAGGACCTTGTACTTAAATATAAAACCTAAAAAGAGAAGCTAGAGTTATACCAATATGTCACCAAGTGTTGATGCGTTGATCAACACCCTCCAAATTTCCTCCTACATTTGAATTTTAGAGCCTAATGAGGATCTTAGGATCTATCTTTCCTTGATTTCTCTTGGCTGTTTCATGGCTAGTTAATGTTTTTGAGTCTTCTTTTTATAAGTGTCAAAGTCACTTTCTCACATATTCCCATCCCTTGATGAATTCATGAAAACACCTTTTTTGCAAGCTCAGACTTGCATTTCGCAATACATACGAATAGTGCATTACACAACCTATGTTGATAGTCAATGCACTCTTTTCGTTGACAATCTATCACTTTTGGTTGCATTTGTTTCATCATTTTAGTGAGTCTTATCAATTTTCATTTTTGTGCACCTTTTCTTTCACAAGTGTCACTTTCATGTTATCTTTTCTCTAGCATGTGTCACTTTTAATTTATTTAGTGTTTGCAAGTGTCATTTTCATGTTTTTCTTTTGTAGCATGTGTCTCTTTTTATTGTTTTCACTCCTACATGTGTCACACCTTTGCACATCACTAAAGGTATCTCTAGCACAAATTTATGCATTATATGATCCTATATATCATAAGATATGTTTTAGAAACATTCCTATAGCTTAGTACACTTTTTGGTCATAGTCAACACGCTTGTCACAACTTGTGTTCTAAGTGTCACAATGTGTCAATTGTCGCACTTAGGAATAAGTGTCGCTTTGTTGTCATTTTAGGGTCTGATTGTTGTTCATGAGTCCTATGTATTCTATTGGCTTATATTGATGGCTTTCATGTGTGTGATCCATGTTTGAGTCTCGTTCAGGTGCATTTCTCTCTCTTACTCTATTGGTCCCACACTTAGCCATCTTGGAGCTCTTCTTGGTCCTACTACCCAGTGCAAGTTATGAAGGCTTCAAAAATTCACTAGATTATGAGAAATATCTATTCATGAGAATTATTGATGAGATCTACCCCTCCTATACTTGTGCACTAAGTATTCCCTAAGGTCATATCCTATGGTTGCACATTCAAGACTTTCAATACATGGTCACCTAACTGTTGTTGTTTGTATTGACTCATTGCACTATGTTTTTATCATCTTTTCCTTGCATAGAACTTACACAAATCCTAGCTATCAACAAGGACCTCTTCCATACCCTTGCAAAAGAAAACTGCACAAGGCAAAGGACCTCCTCACTCCACAATGCAATGAAGCACTTCCTAGGCTAAGTGACATAGCCTTATGCTTCTCCCTCAATGAAAAGTGCATTCCAGATGAAAAATCAACCACTATTGAGCCACAATATGATAGCATCATAGGAAAATTGCATTCAATATCAAAAGTTAGTTATTGTTGAGAAAAAATGCGCTCCCATAAAGGCCTCTCCTTAATCCTAGCCCATGGAATAGTGACAAGGCTTAGTCTTGCTTCCATTATTGACTATGGTCCCTTTCTACACTCGAGTATTTTAGTTTTTAGCTGCTCTCAGTGCAGAGTTAAGTTTCAATAGACAATGAGCCCTTGTTGAGAAAATTTGTGTTTCCCTTTAACCTCCTCTTCCTTCCAGCACACAATGTAGTCTCAAGCATCAAGCCTTCAACCTTGTTCTTTGTTTTTCACCTCTACATTGAAAAAATTCTCAGGCCTCTCTTTCTCAATTCATGGTGGAATGACAAGAATCAGTAAGGCCTCCTCTCAATCCTTGTCAATTCAAACTTCACAATCATTACCTTTTTCTCTTTCCCTCCAAGTTCCCTCTACATTCTTGATCAACAAGCTCATAACCTTGTTCCTTGTGCTTCCCCGCTAAACTAGACATTGAAGAGCCCCTTCTTCATATCGCATGGTGCAGTAGCAATGAATAATGATGCCTTCCTAAGCCAATTTTTAGTTCAATTTCACCCTCCTCATCAATCCATTTGTTCTTATTTCTTCCACATGCCTATCATAAGAAAATTCTTCCATGAGCTAGGTAGGGATGGAATAGATGATTTTAAGACTGTTTCTGCCTTGTCATGAGTGAAATTCATTGGAATTTGTACCTCCTCAACAATGCAGAGTGAAGTTCAAGGAAGATATAAGGGGAATGGAAAAATAAGCACTTGCAAACAAGAAGCACAAAGAAGAATAATTATGAAGGCATGAAGCAAATCCTAAACCATTATAGAATGAACACATTACATGATAGTTATGAAGGTTCCAATGTTGATCCAAGACCCTTTAGAGGGAAAAAAAAATGAAGTACTAATCAAATATTTCATGAATATTAAAAATAAAGTAGCAAGGAGAACAACTTGGCATTTGCACCTCATCATGAAGTCCATGCTATGATTGTCAAGTTGTGACTTATACAAGTGTCATCGCAATGGTCAATATTTTTCTATGTGTCATTGCACACCATTTGTGGATGTAATGATGTAATTATCAAAAGGGAAAGGAAAAAATGTAATGTGTGGATGTCCAAGAGTCATATGTGGAATATGAAAAGTCACATGTGGACAAAAGAGTCAAATATAATTTCAAAGGTCATTTAGGAGTCCAAGAGTCATGGGGATATGAAAGGCCATTCCTCTTATTATAAAATCAACCTTGTAACTCAAGCAATGGAATTTTTGGAGGCTTATACTTTGGAGATCTAACCTTGGATTCTTCAGCTTGGCATAGGAAAGAAAATCATTCTTTTGGAGAAGTAATAAGTGACTTAATGTTCCACTATTGGAACTAGTTCCTCACCATTGTAACTGTGTACTTGGATATTTCACCTAATAATTATAGCTCATTGAGCCAACACATTTTCATGCGTATATCATGAATTTTTTAGGACTATTCTTATAATGTTTGTGGTGTATATTGGCATACATATGTACTAAATAAATTTAACTATTTCAGTGGATTTGGGGCTCATTTTATTGAATATATGTTATAGTTAATTTAATTATCATCATTTGTATGTGAACTATTTCACTGGATAGCTAACAATTTTTTTATTTTTTTTCATGTGCCTCTCTTAGGTTAGTACTATTACTTTCATTCCAAAGACTCACTCTTGTCTCCTCTCTCATGAAGGTCTCCTTTTAGACATTACAATTGGTGTTCTACAGTGTCAATTTATTTTCTTATTTCAAAGGATATGTGTGTGACCTATTATGTTATCCATTAAAACCAAGGAAAACCTTAGGCTATGGTGGTCAAGCTAATACTCCGGATGGGGCTCCTACTCCAAACAATGTGAAGTCTAATTAGGACTTCACATCAGGGAGGCCTCTTGTATGTTGGTTGTATCCAACATCGTCAACAGGTGCTTGATGTTCCTACCTTCATCTTTGTAGGTCAGGAACCACTTTAATGGTTGCACTGGAATTTTCACTTTAATCCTAACCTCTCACCTTTTAGTTTAGGAGTAGGTTTAGTTTAGTATTTTTGTCTTGCTTTTTTTTGTTTCGTTTTTTCTTTCACTTGCCTTTCTTTTTCCATTTTATTTTGAGTCCATTTATAATAAGCGTTGTGTGAAATATGTTTAAGAGGACACTATAACACTATCAAAACTTGGTAAAATGTCAACCCCTTCTTTGCTTTGGTATCATCCTCTTAAATAGTCCATGATGTTGAGATAAAAATATGTTTATTTACCACAAAAAGCCTTAGCATATATATGATGTACATATCTATAGTAGGATATTCTTTCCTTCAGTCATTATTTTATATATTTGATTGGTTTTAACATGTCAACTCAGTTGAATAAACAAGGGAAAGGAAGAAACTTAAGCAGACTAACTTACTTTAGAGGTATATACATAAGATTCCCTGTAAAATAAGGAACAACCTCTCTTGCTCATTAAATAAGTTGGGATCCCTCTTCCTCCATTAGAAATGTAAACACTGATAAAATTCGAATGAGAAAAGAGGTTATAAAATAAACGATCAGTGAAGGAAGAGAAAGTATTCCTACGCGGAGATGTGAAGCAAGCAACTTTGTTGGGGTACTGAAAAACACTCATAGCGAAGAAATGTTTGTGATTCATTGAAGTGACTTCTTTGGGGTACTAAACAAGCCTACTAGAAGAGAAGAAATATCGGAGATGATATTAAGATTTTTGACACGTTATGATTGTTTATTTATATACTCCTAACCCCTAGTAGAAACAACTAAATTTTGACTAGTTATATAATAGTATTAAGTCGACAAAAGGGATGGGAGAGAGTAAATTTGTAATCAAGCTAGGTAGAGACATTATGGTGATATATGGGATGAAAAAACAACTCCTAAAAGCTATACTCGGTGCACAAAGTTAGACCCAAAAAAAGAAGCTCGAGTTCTTCTAGTTTGTGGCCAAGTGTTGTAGATGCTACAACCCCCGTCCAAATTTTTTCCCATGCTTTGATTTTGGAGCCTCCCTTTGGTCATGTGAATTGTCATTTTAACATATTAGGGCCATATTTGGTCTTATTTTCCTAAGTGTTAAGTTTTCTTCACATATTTCCAAGTGTCACAACCTCTCACTCCTCCATGCCTAACTTGTGACTCCTCAATTGGACATCCTTTTAAAGTAGTTATTAGGAACTTTGTGATGAATGTAAATCCTTTTTGAAAATAACTACTCAAATTATAAAACATAGAAAATGAACTTGTGTGAAATCACGTTAAGCACACCCTGATGAGACTGGTTGATTTCCTTGATCTGAGGGATTGCACAATTCCTTGTGGCAGTAAAATGTGAAACTCCTTGTCGGAGTGATCTATGAAACCCCTTGTTATAGGAAACTACACAATACATTTTGGAATTCAACTGCACACTCCCTTGTGGCAGTGAATAGTGCACTTCACTAAGATAACCAACTGCATAGTCTCTTGTGTCAGTGAACTGCTTAATTCTTGGAGACAAAAAATTGTGCATTCCTTTAAAGTAGAAAGTGGGTACTTCCCAATGAAAGCCCATGTGCACTTCTAGAGGGTAGTGTGGCACACTTTTTCACGATCATATCCTTACATGTGTCAACTTGTTAATTTTAGCTCGATTTTAAGCATGCATGTTCAAAACCCTAGCCCTAATTTTGTGAGTGCTAATCTATATAAGAAGCCATCTTATAGCTCATTATCACACTCAAATTTGGGCCTCTAACTATTCTAGTGAGCATAAGGAATTTTGGTTTCATTTGCGCTTCTTTTCTAGGTAAGTTTCTTAACTATCTCTTTTTTCTCCTTTTGCTTTCAGTTTTGACGCTTTCGCAATTGTTGTTTTTTCCTGATTCTCACTTAACAAGTTTCATTTTAGCTATTATTAGCTGCTGCATGTGTTGTTTCAATATTTTATGCTTCTTTTCTAGTGTCAATTTGCATTCCATGTATTTTCATATGCCAGTAATCATTGTTGTTGGGTATATTAATGCATGCTTGTCTTCTTACTTTCATTATATTTCTTTCTTGATGTGAATGCTTGTTTAGATGAATCTTGAGCTAATCTACATTCTTCCTCCCTTCAATTAACATATCTCAAGCCTCAACCTCTACTAAATAATATTGCACAGATCCCAAAGCCTCCTTCTCTCTCTGACTGTGAATTATGTAATCATAGCCACTAGATGAACTCTCCTATTCATTTTGATTATGAACTATGAAATCCTTGGGCTCATCTATGCATTACGCATTCCCAACCAGCATTGAGGCCCATCTTGTCCACTGTTATGAACTATGCAGGAGGGAAGCCTCTCTTCATTAGTAACTATGCATTATGTAGTCATATGTCATAGCCTTTCTCTCTGCTCATTCAGCCTATGCAATCACCTCTTGGCCACTACACAATGTGTATTTTTAGTGACTAATGAGCCACGTTGGCTCCATTTTTCTCAAACATTGTGTAATCCTCTTCTTAATCATTGTATTCTACTTGTGATTGATTGTTATATTAGTCGATGTTTTGTGGAACTAACTTGATATTTCCATGAGTACATTTGTTTCACTAGGTATTGCAGATCTAGAACATATTATTCTTTCATAACCTAGAAGCACCATGCCTCTAGCTATGAAGAAGGGATCATCTAAAGATGTCACATAAAACAATATTGAACATGTCGTGGATAGTAATATTATATGAATTCCTATCTTTTCAGACACTCAATGCTTTAGTGATAAATATTCAACTATTACATGGCCGCAAATCAAAGATATCTTCAATACAAAGGAGTTCTGAGAGGATCTTGAAGATAGGGAAGTTTATGAGAATGTTAAGAAATCAACATTCCAAAAAGTTGCTTGCAGGTATCTTATGTTACCTTGTGCTGATTCTATTAAATGGATAATGTAGGGGTTAGACACCAATAACATGCTGCTAAACAATGTTAGCGTGCAACAACTTTCCTCATACAAGCCACATGACTTTCAATCGTACAACAAGTTATTGAAGCTTGAGCAAATTTTGAATTCCTAGCTTTATGTAACTTGGAGTTATTTAGACACAAGAGAAGTGATCTATTCATGCTGGTAGAAACCAAATAAGTTTCACTAGAAGCCATATGGTATTTACAAGACTAAGTCTCTAAGGAAGGTTTATTAGTACCTCATGGGTATGTGCTACATGATATATGGGCAAAAGAGAACTGAATTTTGCGAAGAGGGATGGATATTCATGGTTTATCCACTTATCACAGAAGGAAAAGTGTTCAATTTGGAAAATTTGTTGGCCCAACAATTGAAGGTTAATCTGATCAAGGTGAAAGAACCACCACAGGGAAAGCATGGCCTTGACCCAACATTCATCTTTGCATGCTTCACTTACATTTCGTGGTTCGACAAAGGAGAGCAATGTTAGATAAATTGAAGCTTCTGTAATAGTTCTTCTTGTTTGAACACCTGCATCTTTCCACCCCAAATTTGAGTCTCTGGATGGTTCTTCTAGACATACCTGGATGGAGTCTTTTCTTCTACTCTTATCTGTTCTTCTGGTGCCTCATAAGATTCTTCTTCATCATTAGTCTAATTTGATGTTGAAGGATAGTCTTCTTCATCTTCTTCATCTTTGGTTTTTATCTGCTTTGGATTTTTTCTTGATTCATCAACCACCACATCAATACTTTCAACAATTTTTCCAAGTATTTTATTGTAACACTTATATCCTTTACTTCAGAAAGAGTAACCGAGTAGAATTCTTTCATCTGCTCTAGGTTCAAACTTGCCAAGATTTTCATCAGTCCTTTTGATGTAACATTTGCTTCCAAAAACTTTGAAGTATTTTAACATAGGAGTTTTACCATACCAAAGTTCATGAGGAGTTTGAGTGTTGTTTACCTGAATGTTTGTTTTGTTGAGAATAGTAATAGCAGCAAATGCAACTTCACCCCAGAAGGTTGCAGGAGTTCTAGACTCATCAAGCATAGCATGAGCCATTTGTTGAACCGTTATGTTCATACTTTCCACTACTCCATTTTTCTGAGGAGTCCTTGCAGCAGAGAATTCCCTTCTTATTCCATGTTCTTCACAAAAGTCGAAAAATTCATCCAAGGTAAATTCCCCTCCTCGATCAAACCTGAGGCATTTGATTCTGTGATCTAATTCATTTTCAACCAAGGCTTTGAAAGATTTTAACATTTTGAAATCTTCGTCTTTATGCTTCAGAAGACTTATCCAACACATCCTGGAAAAGTAATTAATGAACAATATAAAGTATTCTTCTACACGAGGTGACTTTTTCCTTGACAAACCACATAAATCAGTATGGACAAGTTCAAGTGGCTTACTAGCTGATCATTCCTTTTCAAGGAAATGAGTTCTGGTTTGCTTACCAAACTGACATGATTTGCATATTGTATTGTCTGGAATTTTGATGTCAGGGAGATCATGAACCACCTGATATTTGCATGCTTTCCTTATCTGAGGGAAGCTTAGATGCCACAATCTTCTGTGCCATAGCCAATGTTCATCACTTTTGCTTAGATAGCATTGTTGCTATCATCCCTTGAGTATGTATAAATTATTTGGAGTTCTTATGCCTTTGATCACTGTTTCTCCTATATCAAGCTCGCGAACAATACATCCATTTGATTGAAATATTACCTCATTTCCTTGATCGCACATTTGACTAACACTCAATAGATTATTCTTTAAGCCATCAACATACATAACATTTCGAGCTTTGACATTTTATTTCAAAAGAACAGAACCTTTACCTTTTATGACTGCATGGGTGTCATTTCCAAATGAGACTTTCCTTTCCTTTTCTAAGGCAGTATATGACTGAAGTTTTTCTTTATCACCTGTCATATGTTGCAAACATCCACTATCGATGTACCACTGATTTTCCTTTCCTTCCGCATATAAGGCTATACCACATCTTTCTGGTTGTTGTTGTTTCTTTCTCCATGTTTTGGGACCCAATGAAGGTTGCTCCTTCTGAGATGTTTGCCAAAACTTACTCCTACATTCAGAATCTTCATGACCAAAGTTGTTGAAAACAGAGCATTCTATTTCATTTTCAAGAGAAAAAAAGTTATTGTAGGTCCTCTTCATGATCCCAATTACACTCCTTTGATTTCGTGCTTCTTGAGTCATGATGGTCTTGTAAGCAACACATTAAGCAGCTTTGTGTCCAAAGTTATGACATGAAAAACATTGGCCATTAAAGAAATTCCTGTGATTATCAAATTTACCAACCAGGTGATTTTGGTTTCCATTGACATTCATTCTTGAGGAAAATTGAGAATGATTTACCTGCGGTTGGTTGTAGCTTTTGTTCATCCTTGAAGTAGATTGACTTTGATTTACCTGGTGATCTGTTTTATGCCTTTGCTGATGATTGTCAACCTGTTCACTTCTCCTTGCTGCATCAAGATAATTTTTTGAGGTGGATGGCTTCTATGCTTGAGATGCTTCTTCAATATATCCAAGACATGTCTTGATTAGAGGAGAATGCTGCACTTTGATAATCTCATCTAAAGTTTCAAATCCTTTAGAAAATCTAAGATTAAGAGCTTTTGTTTTCTCAATATCTTTTCTAAGTCCCACAATTTCACATTCTAACTTTTCATTATGTTTTCCCCTTTCAGCAAGTTGGAATGTCAGAATATCTATGATCATAATCTTTTCTTCTAAACAGATTTTAAGTTTAGAAATTTATTCATAGAGATCATCTTCATCTATAACATCCAAGAAATCATCATCTTCAAATTCCATCAAGAGTCTATAATCATTATCATGTTCATATTCATCATTATATGAAACTCCATCACTGTCTTCATGTGTATAATAACTCTTCTTACTTACATTCTATTTTCTGTTCCATTTAACTAGTTCCTTACCTTTATCAAGCTTATCTTTATGAAGACATTTGGCTGCATAGTGACCGACTCTTCCACAAGCAAAGCATTTGAAAGGTAGCTAATTCAGAACCCTGTTGAAGGTTCTTGACAAAGTTTGATTCTTCCTCTCCTTTTGATGTATGCCCCGACTCATTGTATTCTCCTTTTCCTGAAGCTTTGAATACGGCTTCTCTCCTGTTTGATGGTCCCCCTTTTCTCATTTCGAAAGTAGTTAGGATTTCGTGCAGCTGTGACATAGTAATACTATAAAGATTCTGATTTCCTTCTATGGCATAAACTTTTGATTCAAACTTAGAAGGCAAGGATCTTAGAACCTTTTCAACTAAAGTAACTTCTTTTATTTCTTCACCCAATTTTTTCATGCGATTAACAATCTCATCTATACATAAGAAATAATTAGCCACACTTTCATCATTGTGCATTCTGAGAGTTTCATATTGAATTCTGAGAGCTTGTAGTTTTGCACATTTTACCTGATCGTCTCCTTCATAGCTTAGAATGATCTTCTCCCATATTTCTTTGGAAGTTTTGAGCTACATAACCTTGATGAATTCTGATTGAGATAGAGTCCCCAATAGAGTATGGACAGCCTTTGCATTTGTTTCATACTAATTTTTATCAGCCGTATCTGTAGGAGTTGTTGATGGAAGTGTGTATCCTCCTTCCACAATATCCCAAACTTCTGTACCAAGAGATTGAAGATAGGTTGTGGTTCTTACCTTCCAATAGATGAAGTTTCTCCCACCAAAGATTGGTGGCCTGATGGATGCCTCCTTTTCATAGTTGCTCATGATGATAGATCTTCCTTCAAGCGATCAAGATTCTTCTGAAGGACCTACTCTGATTCCAATTGTTGGAAATAATACTAAGAGAGGGGGGGGGGGTGAATCAGTATTAGCAATTTAACAATTTTTCATTTCCATAAAGAAATTGATATACGCTATTTCTGTTAATTAAACCTGTGTATATACGCAACTGTGTTTAGATAAAACCGCATATATCTTGCAGACTCTAATTTAGTTACCTGATCTTAATCTTTGTATCAGAACCATAAAACAGTAATCAAGTGCAGTAAACAGTACAGGAAATCACACACATGAACACAAGATATAAGGTGGAAACCTAATGTGGGTGAAAACCACCTATTGCAATTCGTCTCTATCTTCTTTTAATAAAAAACTTCTTTTTACAATATTTCTGTACTGGTGCAGTGTTATACCAGTACGCAGGCTTCTACCTGTAGAAGGCTACAACCTTCTCTCGTTCTCCAGCTTCTCCTGGAAGGGAGCTACAACCCCCTTAGCTCTTGTACAAGCTGATGTACTAGTACATAGGTGCTGACCTACAGAAGGCTACAACCTTCTCTTTTCTTCCAGGGACCATGTTTCATAAATTTTTAGACTGGATCCATCAATCAAACTTCAAATGTATATGCATCAAACAATTTCCTTTTCACCGAAAAAAACTGAATCAAACAATCACTTCTCTGAATGTTGTAACCAAAATACAGTAACGGTAACTAGAAACCAATCCTGAACCCAGAACACTGCAGAAATAAATAGAAGTAGCTAAAACATATTTTATGAGACATACGCTACTTCAATATGTAGAACCTGCGTGCATACAATGCTGTATTAAGGCAAACCTGCGTATATGCTATTTTGAATTACCGAACCGGCGTGTATACATGCCTTTGCTATGCTGAACCTACATACAAATCTATAAAACATAAATTACCCTTTTCAAATATTGAGACATCAGTCATACACCCAGATTATCATATTTACAGATCAAGTCATGTGCTAAATATAACTTATCAAAATCACATAAATATACTTCTCTTCAAGCCTTAAGATCTTGACCCATCAATATAACTTATCCTTCTTCTAGCGCTCAGGTTCCTCCTTGATTCAGATCCAGCTATGCACCATAACCCAATGACTAGTATTCTAGATCTTGCTCTTCATAAGATATTCAATGCTTGAGTGCATTTGCCTAATGATATCCTTCCCCTTTTATAGTCTTATGCCTTACTCAATACCATGGTCCAAAACCACTTAGAACCAATACTTGTGTCTAAATACATGGGTTCAACGCTTTGGACAAGCTATCATGGTCTAAAACGATAGGTCCAAATACCATGGACTAAAAATAAGTTTTCCCACATGTACACGCTTTTTCTTGCATGAAAGTGTGTGCATACACATACGCATCTTTTGATCGGCTATCCCGCGTTTATACGTGACTTGGTTAAGTGGAACCAGCGTATATCTCTTTTTCCTTCATTCTGAGAGCCTGAACTACGATCCGTCATCTGAGTGAGTTGCCATCAAGGATAACACCTGTGCCATAGTGCCAAACCTGTGTCATAATGCCAACAGAAGTACCTAGTGAGGAAGAGGAAGAAATGTTTTTTGATATATCGTTAGAAGAAGAACTAGAGGAAGAAGTAGACAACACTTTTTTTGAGCCTTACATTGGCTTTGAGGAATATACAATGATAGGAGAGGGAGAAGTTAAAGTACACAATGTAGATGGTGAACTTAGTATTGGTGGAGGAAGAGGTAGAGCAGGAAATATAGGAGGTGGTTGAGGTGGAAGGGGAGATGATAGGGAAGAAAACCCTTATGGATTCTGTATCTTCGATGAAGATGCCACAACTACTGTGAAAAATATTTCACCTTATATTCTTCCTAATTTTCATGGCTTGAGAAATGAGGATCCCAAGACATTTATTTTTAGATCATATAATTATATAGTTGATATTCAAAAATAGAAATTGTTTCTAGACACTCTAAAATATGGAGCTCTTAAATGGTTAATGGGTTTAGGAAAACACTCTATTAGAACATGGAGTGAAATGAAGAGAGTATTCTTAGAAAAATACAAATATTAATGTATGCAGCTTAACCTTAAGGATAAAGTCTTTAATATGGTTCAAAGAGAGGATGAAAACCTTGAAGATCTGGTAGAAAGGTTTTCCTATAATATCAAAAGGGCTAAAAGCAAAATTTAGATGAAGAGACACTAAAAAATATTTTACTTAAAACTATTAGAGATGAGTGGATTGATCTCCTCAATTTAATGGGAAAAGGCAATGTCTCTCAATTGTCATTTGATGAAATTTGTGAGTTGTGTAAATACATTACAAGAGGCAGAGAAAAAGGTGCTAAGAATCCTAGAGACCCAATCATGTCAAAAGTAAGCAAATCTACATATGGAACAATAAGTAGAGAAAAATTAGGAAATTTGCTTGATAATTTCAAAACATATATCCTTCGAAACCTTAGTGAACAATTGGATACTCTAAAAACAATGTAAACTTTGAAACGAGAAGTATAAACTCAAAATGGGAACTCTAGCAAAAAAAAACCCCCAAAAAAACATGAAAAACAATGCTAAAAACGAAAAGTGTGTATACTGAAATGATGTTTTTTTTTAAGGGTTAATTTTCAACATTTTAAAAAAATAGTAGTAAAATCGATTTTTTTTGTGCAAAAAACAATTGTTTTTTAGGAAAAAACACACTAATGTTTTTAGTAGAATAACATTTTTATTTTCCATGTATAATTTCAACATTTTTTAGTAATGACGATAAAAATAAAACAATGGGATCTGAAACACATTAAAATTCCATTAGTTTTCATCCCTGTTACTAAACATATAATAACATGAAGCTAAAGATCACTAAAATTCTAATTGTTTTCAACCATAACATTAAAGATACAAAAAAAATTGGAAAACTTTCAACCATAGAATTAAAAAAATCTAAATTTTCAACATATTATGAACAAATTACATGACTAAATTAATCAAAATGTCAATACTTGTAGATTGAATGAAACATAAATTATATCTCTAAGTTATTGCTGCATTGTAGATATTCTAAACAATAACAATCATCATAATTAAAACATATAATCCAACAAACATAAAAATGACTCATAACTTCATTTAACACCATATGGAAATCAAAATTTTTATTTCAAGATGCGATGAAAATATCAATTATATAAACTGTTTTAGTCAATTATTCAAATTCACTCATATTTTCTTGCACACCATCAGAATTCACATCTTTAGATGGATGACTAGATGTTGATGAAGATGTTCCATATTGATGAGCCTTGGTATTGCAACAAGAATGTTACAACTCCCAAGACTACTGACTTAAATTATCAACCCGGGGTTCGTACAAACTTAAGAGGTATCGACACTATATGTGCAGTATCCAATGTGTCCTTCCTTTTCTGTCATGATGTAATGGAGTGCATGTACTGAAACCAAATCCTAAACTAATTTCAGAAAACGAAATGCTAGAAATGGAAACCTTAACCTATTGCAAGAAATAAAGTACAAGGAATGAAACATATTCTAATTGCATAAATATCATGAACTAAATGTAAAAGTAACCTAAATTATCCCTATTTATCACATGTGACAATTTAAACTAACTGAACATGGAGTCTAATCTCGGGAGTATTTACTGATATGTGCATGTGTGAATATAAAAGGACTCCTTTTTGAATCTTTTTGTTTTATAAATGTAAATGCTAATCCTCACTTGTTCTTTGGTAGGGGAGACATGTATGGAGGAATAGGGTTAAAATGGTCTTGATGGCATGGAGGTCAAGTAGAGTCCTAATCCCAGCATCAATGATGATTTTTCTCAATTCAGGCTCAAAACAAGTTGCTACAGGATTTCCTACAATATGTACTAGTTCTCCTATAGGAGCCCCTGTTTTACTACAAGATGTCACAAATTTATTATACGAAATTATAATTCATAAAATGACAAAGAAAATCAAATCGAAATTGGATCGGACAAATTTTTTTATTTACTAGAATGTCTTAGGTCTCTATTCCAAGTGGAATCACTCAAAAACACCTATATTAACCCATGCTAAAAAATAATGTAAAATTACTAGTCTAAAAATCAGAAATTTGAGAACTAGTGGGCTAATAAATCCATCAAATGCCTAATCTAATCAAGTGAAAATGCAATGGGGTAAATTTCGTTATTAAATAGAATGTTTTTTGATCTAATACAAGTGGAATCTACTTGATTGAAGCTCATTAGTATGCTCTAAAAAATAGCAGAAATTTACTTCTAGTTGCCACAAAGGAGTTCTAGAAATCTAGATTTGGGAATAAGAAGATTAATCCAAGTAGCTCAATGATTACTATGAACTTCCAAAGATTTTCAAATGATTAAATGAACTATTTAACCATTTAACTCAATCCTACAATAAGAAATCATTAATACTAAATGAGAAATAGAAAGAAAAAAAAAAAAAGATATGCATGTGAATAAGAAGTGAAAAGAAGGAAAGAAAATGATACAAAAGGGCTCTGAGGCTCCTAAGATGGCCAAGCCCAAGTAAAATCAGAGACCTATGGAGGGGAAAAAATTTATACGTTGAACATGAAACCAATCTTCATTATTTTCATCAATGCAATTACATCCCTACAAGAAAATACAATGGAGTTGCAGAAATACGAGTTCTCTCCACAAGAAGACTAATCAAAATCTATCCCTAGAGGAAAATTCGACTTGGTACTTATAAAAAATGATTAGGAGTCATTCCCCATGAATGGAGGAAGCTTTACCCACCAAAATCCCTTGATTAGTGGATCTGGTTCTCAATACTAGGAATCTGCATTAAATGGCAGGGAACACATTCCTAGATTTTCTCAATTATTGGAGTTCCACAATCTATGCCATAATTCCATAATATATTGTTGATTTATTATTTAATAGTGATCCTCCTATAGTAGGGAGCAAGTCCCTAAATTATATCCTCCAAATCTTCATAATCTTTTCAATATTCTCATAATATTCCACAAAAATAAATAATATTAAAGTTAAAAATACATTATCTAATACAAAAAGAGAGGTTTAATGTGCTAAAGGATGGTCATAGGCCTTAATTTATGTTTAATTTAGAGGCTTTGGCCTTAATTTATGTCTAATTTAGAGACCCATCACATATTTTTCTCTTTCATCAACTAGTGCCCCATCTGAGTCCACATGCATGCCCACCATTTTAGGTTTCAAAGTTCTTCTAGATCTATGACTGGTTTTAGCAGACTCCCATCTCAACACAGTTTCTTTTGGTAACAACCTCTTTAGAATATCTATCATTTTGAAGTGAAGAGTTCCTCTCTTTGTTAAATGGAAGTTAGAAACAAGCATGTCAATATCCTCCAATTTTAAGAGGTATGTGCGGCGACGATTTATATTTGTACCCTTTCTTTTTCTCTTTCCGCCAATTTTTTTATCAACTACTATCTTTGGCTTATACACACTTGTTGTGGCCACCAACAACCCCCCTCCTTATGAAGTATTATTGCTAATACTAAATAAGTGGGGACCCTCAAAAAATCAGTTAGCGTTACATTTTATTTTTTAGATGAAACTTACAACATCATGGACTTAGGAAAATACCTTGAAAAAACTAAAAAACCTAAGTTTCATAATGAAGAAAATTAAATTCACTCCTTAAAGGATATCGCATCGTGCAAATAATGATAGGATACACCTTCTAAATGAGTTAAAATGACAAAAGATGATATTGCGACGCGAAACTTCATCTCATCGCATATACTAAAGAAACACTCACATTGAAAAACTTTAAAAAATCGCCGATATGCGATATCGCATATCGCACATCGCAAGAAACACATGAATTACACAAGAATTATAACGATCTGTGATATTGCGATATTGCGACATTGCGATACTGCGATACCGCAAAATTGCGATACTGCGACCTTGCGATAAAAAAAGCATGATGACATTGCGATATTGCGATGCTGCGATCTGCGACATCGCAAAGTAAAATCGTGGGACCCCTCCATCACAGTTGGTTCTGGCTCATTATTTGAGAAAACTTTTTAGCCAAGAGTTGGTCATGTATTTTAATGCGAATTAATGAGTTATTGCCAGTTGTTAATGAAGTAGGATGTTGTGTTTTTCGAAGAAATAGCTCACGTAAGGTGGCATGTTTTGCATATCTTCGGCATTTAAAAGTTTTCCTGTCATTAGTCTTTTATCATTACTTCCACCTCAATGTAAACTGCAGGAAAGAAGGACGAAGCGTTATACAGGGCACTATGTAGAAAACAACGAGGAGGAAAGGCAGCGCTCCAATGAACATTTCGAAAGGCACACTTAATCCATTCAATGAATAAAAAGAGCCGCGGAACTCTTTTGAGGCATCTATCACATATTTCTCATGTACAGCCATGGTTGAATGGGTATTGAATGACGTTGATACCAAAAACAAACAGTTTAATTTTCAGGGTCAAGAGCTCACGGAACCACTATTTTTACAAATTTTGAGCTTTATACCAAATGAGAGAAAAAGGCGCAAGAGGGAAAAACCGCATTAGGGAAGCCTGGATCAAGAAACAGAGGCAGTTTCCGATGCGCGATTACGCTTAGCACTAATCGCGCATCGCTAAGGAAAATTGTTCGAAAAGGAAGGTCCCTAGTTTCTCAGTCACCTGCGAGCCTCGAAAATTACAAGAAATTAGCGATAGAAGCAATCTGGAAACAAAAGACTGAAGGAAAAGCAGAAGCAGTCCAAGGGTTAACCAAGTTGAAATGGGATTTTTACCAGGCATACATGGTAATGCTACATATTCATTGGATGATTCTCAAGTATATCATCAATTTTACTAAGAAGATAATGCCAACTCTTGCCGATTCTGTTTTCTTAACTCAACCAAAGGCGGAAGACAATCAACCGACTCTACTAAGAAAAATACTGAATGCTTGCGACATTAAGGAGTAGATTTAGAAATAGTTAGTAGATTTAATTTTAGAATAGTTTTGCTTAGAAAAAGGACAGTCATTTAAACTAAATCCTCAATTTCTGTAAATAAGTTATTTAGTTAATAGTATTTAAACCCTTCTCATGCATTTAGAGAAGGGTCCAGAAATTTATCAAAAACTTGTCCTCAGAACATGCACTTTTGCACCCTCAGAGGAGGTTTTGGTGAATGAATGGAACAAGGTTTATTTGATATTGCATTTGATATCTGCTACTAATGTGCACTTCTGTACTCTTAGTAGATTTTAAATAAAGGAGAGATAAATCAATTGTCGCTTGAAGCTCATGAGTGAGGACTAGTTATAAATGGTACTTTTATCTCTTAACCATTTCTGCTTATGCGTTAAAGTGATATTTAGTTTTCAGTTATTTATATATTACAGCATGGATGTTTGAGTTATCATTTGGCACTTTTGTACGGTGATAACTACTTGTTTATGTTTAGTGTATGAATAGCTCATTTATGCGATAAGTTTTAACAACTGTTTCGTCTAACTTCTTATACGAAGTAGCTCATTTTTATCGAATTCCTTTCTTATGATAGCTTAATGATCTTTATTACCAGTTATTGTCTAAAATATTTTTAGATTTCATAGAAGAAATATCACACCCCGGGTTAGCATAAATTTCGATGTTTTTCTGTTTATTAGAATACAATAGCATAGCATTAAATTAGATAGAAGTATTCCATTTAGAACAGAAACACCCATATTTCTCACACACACACACTGAATTGGGAAACTGGTCCCATATCCCCAGTCGGACCCGCTATACCAAATGGATAAGGATCTTCCAACCAAGGTCCGGACCGGGCGGGTATCCCCCTTGTTGTCGACCCGATTTTCGGGGCCTTCAACAACACTATTGAATGGATGTGTATTTGTGGCATACCAATGTACTTCAACACCTATAACATCTTCATTTTCTGTATTGGCCTTTATAACCTTAGCAACCCAGAATGGATAGCCATTAGGATCTCCATCTTCTAGCACTGTGATCATGCAACCCTCCTTAATATCCTGTACTAAACCCCTATAAAGGTCTTCCATGGCTTCATGTTGTGCATATGATCTTCTAGAACCAATATACATTTCTATTTCCTCTACATGTGAAGAATTAATAATACCTTGAGATTGTTGTTTTTCAACAAATTTTCTTTCCTCATGTTCATTTGACACATTTTGTGGCCAAATAAATGGAGTTTTCAAAGATATATCTTCATTTGTTGTTCTTGAAATGATATCACTTTGATTATTGAAAAAAGACTCCCACCAAACTGAATCAACAAAGTACTCATATGTATATCTAATACATTTTCTATTTTCTTCCAGGCAATCAAAATAATTTATGTCTCTATTCTTCCTGTGTGCATTATGAAGTTCAACAATTGATTTTAATAACAATATATTTGATGAAAATATTGGATGATATGGAATGAACTTAAAAAATGCCAAATCTGATGATGGCACCCATTTTGCAATAGTTGAATACTTCTTGCCCCATATTAGTGTTTTCCCATCAAATTTTTTGATATGAAATTGATATTGGAAGCTAATGTCATTAAGCTGTTCAATCCATTTCTCCTCACCATGAGATCCCAGAAAAAACCTTTGCATGTCAACAATTTCTTCCAACACATCAAAAATTGGCTCTGGCATGTATGATTTCTTAATACATTCAATTAATGATGACAAGTTCCCAACTTCCTTCCTCCTCAATATGACTTAAAAACCACTAAACATCTGATCAATGTGGTCATGAGTGTGCCCAACAAGAAGGAAACCAACCTTTACCTTCTGAAAATTTCTCAATTCAACAAGCATGTTTAGATATCAAAAAAAAATCTGATTTTTGTTTTCACTACATGTGTTGTCCAATTGTAGATACAAAACTTTAGGAAGATTACCAGACCAATGAGAAAGCACATCATGAATTATGGTTATTGTCAGATTTGCATCATTATGAATATTTGGAGCTGGGAAGTATACCCTTGGCAACATTTTCCCATTGAAGACCATACAACTGACCAAGATGAATATTTTGAGTTGTGAAGTATACCCTTGGCAACATTTTCCCATTGAAGACCATACACCGACCAAGAGATAGTGAATAAGAATTTCCTCCTGTAAATTTTTGGGTGTGCGAACAAAATGTGGTAGAAGTGTTTTTTTCTAGTCCATACCATCAATTATCAAACCCAAATATTTATTTGGATTATCAGAACACTTATTTTGATGCTTGTACAACTTTTTTCTTTCATTTATTTGTTGACCGTGATGCTCTTCAAGCGCTTTAACAATGGAATATACATAACATAAAAGAAGGTCATTTATAAATATGTTTTCATAGTTGATGACTATACAATTTTAAAAATTAATGTTATGATGCTTACCTCTTTCTACCCCTTCACATTTATCCCTTTTTTATTTAAGAGAATCACATGTACTACAAATCCCCATCCTTGTCTTCTTAGGAATATAGACATTGTTGTATTCTTTCTTCCATATCTTCACAAAAATATTGATATGTAATAAATCAACCATATCGTTCAACACCTTCTGCATATTATTTGTATAAGTTGTAGATTTCTCATTTTGAGAAATTATCTATAATATGTATTGTCTCTCTATTTGGCATACACTCTCCATGCTTTGAAATGAAGTCTTTCATCCATGACATTACAGTATTTGATAATGGCCCAAATTGTTGTTTATGTTGTACTTCTAAATAAAATGTGGGATCATTTTCCAAATTTTCTTGGATTCTTTAGTGAAACATTTTGAAAGTCTTTCTACATATAAATAAAGAGCCAATATGATAATCATAACCTGAACATGTAGATTGCATGCACCCCACTAAATATGAATTTTGCATGCTTTTATTCATTGTAAAATATCTCTTCCTTTTCTCCAATGCAAACTTGAAATCCATATGTTTCAAACAATCTTTTTGACAACATTCACTTGAAATGAGAGCACTGATAGAACTTCTTCTCATCAGATATTCTGATGTACCCCTTGTATAACTAGAACATGTTGGATTGATACGAAAAGGTCTGCTCCTACTCGATACAATATCTATTGGAAACATCTCCATCATTGGATCATCATCTGTATAATAATTTTCATCATCATTATGAGGAATATTATCCTCACTATGGTCATTTGTGCTTTTGAAACACTAACTTGGAGGATATTATTCATCTTTTCGTTCTTCAGTGCTACCCTCATGGTCTTTATTATTAAGACTAAATGGAAAATTTGACTCGATGTTTATTGGATATTCTTCATCATGTGCATTGTGGGTGCTTCTCTCATAGTCCATAGGATTAGGACTACATGGAAACTGTGACTCTTTATTTACCAAAAATTCTTCATCCCAGCCTTTGTCATTGCTTCTCTCATAGTCCTTAGGATTAGGACTAAGTGATTTATATTTTCCTTCATCACTATTGCTCTCATAGTCCTTAGGATTAGGACTAGGTGGAATATTTGACTCTCGATTTATTGGAAATTCTTCATCATAGCCTTCATCACTGCTGCTCTCATAGTTGATAAGATTAGGACTAAGTGGACACTGTGACTCTCTATTCATTTGAAATTATTCATCATGCTCTTCATCATTGTTTCTCTCATAGTCTATAGGATTAGGACTAAGTGGAAATCATGACTCTCTATTCATTTGAAATTCTTTATCATGCTCTTCATCATTGCTTCTCTCCTATTCAATAGGATTAGGACTAAGTGGACACCGTGACTCTCTATTCATTTGAAATTCTTCATCACGCTCTTCATCACTGCTGCTCTGATAGTCCATAGGATTAGGACTAATTGGAAATCATGACTCTTTATTTATTTGAAAATCTTCATCATGCTCTTCATCACTGTTGCTCCCATAGCCCATAGGATTAGGACTAAGTGGAAATTGTGATTTTTATCTATTTGAAATTCTTCATCCTACCCTTTATTAGTGTTGCTCTCATAGTCCCTAGGATTAGGACTAAGTGGAATATTTGGCTCTCTATTCATAGTGGACGAATTTCCATTATATTCATCAATATGAATAGAGTTGTTACACAACGAAGATGTTGATGCTTCACAAAGAGAAAATTCACTATTAGAAGAATCCATGCCTTTCAAACAGAAGAGCTTGAATGATACAAATGAACTCACTCCTAATGATAATATCTATCTTAAAGAGACTTATGGCTTTAAGGACTGGAATATGAGAGGGAACGCGGGACTGGTAAGAGCTAGGGTTTCAAGAATATTCAGGAGTTGAATGCCATGGAGGGGTGCAAAGGGGGGAGCTCCACTCCCTCATATAGCCAAGTAGTAGCCAGTCGAGGTAAGAAACCATTGGAGACAGCTAGAGGTCTTTCAGGAGAAGGGAAGAGGAACATTGACGAGGCACAGGATTTGACCAATTCAAGGGAGGACAATAGATTAAAAGAAAATGAGGAAGAAGACAAGAGAAAGGAAGTAGAAAACAAAACACAAAAGAGTTTAAGTAATCCTAAGATTGAGGTCACACCTAGAGTAGTTTTAAACGATCCTGCACTACAGGCGCACAGGGATCACATGCGGGCCTATGCTATCATTTGTAAATTAATGGGATTATGGCCCACTGAGAAGGCGCTGCAGGCGTGGATTAAATACCACTGGAAACCTAAAGGAGGCATAAACCTACATCTTGGATCAAAAAGTTTCTTCATGGTAGTCTTCACAAATATAGAGGACAAAGATAGGGTGTTTGAAGGAGGGCCCTATTTCTATGCAGTTGTAGGCCTTTATATGCGATCTTGGATGATGAATTTTGTATCGGAATGCGAGACTTTCACTTCGGTCCCAGTCTGGGTAAGACTCTATTCCCTACCTCTATATTACTGGAAAACTGAATATTTATCTACAATAAAGCATCTGAGGCAACTAGAAGGAGAAAATAGACTTCCTTCGCCCGAATATGTGTGGAGATGGATCTCTCTGGAGCTCTACCGGATGAGGTTATCCTGGAAGTTTTCGATGAAAAATGGGTGCAAACAGTGGATTATGGACATATTCCTTTCAGATGTTGAAGGTGCCATGAACATAGGCACCTATTTAGAGATTGCCCTCTTAGTAAAATAGAGACAAAAAGTTAAGCTACCACAATGAAAGACACTGAAATCTTTCACAAAATAGGATATAGAGGAAAGGGGGGTAAAAGGGGGCCATAGAAAAATCAAACAGAGGGGCAATAGGTTAGTCCAAACAGGTTCCAAGTATTAGAATAAGAGGAAGAGACAACAAAGGTAGATCAGGAAATGGAGGGAAGCCCAGGGGATAAATATAAGGAAGAAAATAGTGTGAAAACACAGGATACTTATAAATAGAAAGGGACTACACTGAACAACAAGGAACTGGAAATGGACCATGATATGACCCCGAGTGAGATGGAAATGGAGGATCATGAACTACAGGATATTCTTGATAGAGAACACCTAGATTGGGAAGGATTCTTGAAACAGGTGACCAAAGGAGAGGTGGACTCATTACCTCAAGAAGAGTTTAACAGAGTGCAACAGTTGTTCCTATGGAGAACTCAGACTAATGAGCTAAAAGGACAAAGACACACCGACAGGCAGGGCAACAAAGAAGTGAAAATTATGAAAACCACACTAGGACTAGCTCCTAGGAATCCAGGAAAGAAAAGGGGTAGAAAAAAACTAAATGAGTTATTGATGGAATGTGGAAAACTAATGATAGATTTAGGTAATAAGAAAGATCTAACCAGCTACTCCTTTACAAATCTTTCATAATGAAGTTAACATCTTAGAATATCAAAGGTCTAGGAAGTAAAAGGAAACAAAGGACACTGAACAATAGAATGAAACAAGAAGCTCCAGACATGATCTTTATCTAGGAAACTAAATGTTCCATTCAAAAAATAAAGGAAATACATAGTAAATGGCTCAATAAATATGAGTTTCTAGAAGTCAAAGCAGACAAAACAACATGAGGTATCCTTACTCTTTGGAACCCCCAAAATATTGGCATAATAGATGCTGAGGCATCAAGGAATTATTTGTCATTGGTTATTAAGCCTGTGGGAGACATGGAAATGTATTTAATTACAAATGTTTATGGCCCTCAAAGACTTGATGATAAACTCAGGCTTCTAGATTCTTTTGTGGAACTAAGAGATAGACACGCAAGAATACCATCTATAATGCATAGGAACTTTAACATGATCAAATCCCTTAAGGAGAAAAAAGGTGGGACCAGAACTTTAAGCAAAGACTCTATAGAATTTCAGAATTTTCTAGATAACATGAAGCTAGTTGACATAGATACAAGTAATGGCCTCTTTACATGGAACAATAAGAGAAGAGGAGAGTCTCAATTAGCCTCAAAGTTAGAGAAATTCCTTATCTCAGAGAACCTCATGCTCATAAGCATGGATATGACAATGAGAATTATCCCCTTCAGTGGCTCGGACCATTGCCCTATCCAACTTGAGGTTTAGGGCATTGACACCCCTAAGAATAGACCTTTTAGATTTGAGAATATCTGGCTCACCCACCTAGATTTTATCAGCAACATTGCAAAATGGTGGACAGAGGATCTATAGATTCAGGGTACAAGAATGTTTCTACTACACAAATGATTGAAACATATCAAGTTCAGACTCAAAGATTGGAACAAGAATGAGTTTGACAATATTTTTGAAGTGAAAAAATTTGTCGAAGGTAAAATGTAGAAACTCAATCAAGCCCTTATAATGGATGGATTTGGTAGGGCAAGGAACGATCAAGCCACCAAGCTTCATCAGGAATGGGAGAACTTATGTAAGTAAGAGGAGATATTTTGGAGACAAAAATCAAGAGTTCAATGGCTAAATGAAGGGGAGAGAAATACAAGGTTTTTCCATAGATCTACAATGGAGAATAGGTTGCATAATAGGATCTCAACGAGTAAGGACTCTAAAGGTCAATTACTCAGTACCCATGAAGACATAGAAGTTGTGTTGGTTCAACACTTTCGAAGTATCGTAGAGGAGACCATCATAGACATAGCTCATTTTATCAGGGACTTCACTAAGCACATTCCTAAGATAGTAACAAGAGCAGATAATTACAATCTCAATAGGCTAGTGAATGAAGAGGAGGTTAGTGATGTTATCAAAGAAATGTAGAATGGAAAAGTGCCTGGCCTTGATGGTTTCAATGTTGATTTCTTTAAAGCTTGCTGGAACATTGTCAAGCAAGATATTTTGATTGTCATGGAGGACTTGAGAATTAGTAGAACTTGAAGGTGATCAATACTTCCTTCATCTCTCTGATCCCCAAATAGGACAATGCTCTGACTCCAGACAGATTCAGACCCATAGCTTTGTGCAATGTGGTGTACAAGATAATATCCAAAGTAATTGCCAATAGACTCAAACCCCTTCTTCCCACTCTTTTTGTGGAGTAAACAAGTTATGTGGAGGGCAGACAAATCCTCAATAACATCATCCAAGTGCACAAGGTGGTTCATTCATTGTTAAGTAATAGGAAGGCGGGAATGATTATGCAATTGGACCTAGCCAATGCTTATGACAAGTTGAATTGGACCTACATCAGGAAGTCCTTCTAGCCTTTGGATTTGACCACATCTAGGTAAGGTGGGTTATGGCCCTAGTGACTTCATCTAGTTTTTCAATTCTAGTTAATGGTTCTCCATCTAAGACTTTAAACCTTCAAGATGCCTCAAGCAGGGAGATCCTCTCTCCCCCTTTCTCTTCATCCTTATGATGGAAGGACTTGGTTGATCTATCAAGCAAGCTAAAGAAGTGGGTACTATCCAGGGTCTCAGACTCTCCGAGACTGGATAGGCTTTGACCCATCAAAAATTTGTATATGATACCATGCTTCAAGGAATCCCCACAGTAAAAGAGGCACTAGCTTATAAACTAATCCTAAGTGACTTTGCCATGGCAGCGGCTACAGAGGTAAGCCTTTCCAAATCTAAGATTTTCTTCTTTAATACTAATATTGCTATTCAATAGAATATCTCCAGAATTCTGGGCTTTTAAAGAGATGTGCTACCTTCCAAATACTTGGGAGTTCCACTAACTAACAAACCTCTGCACAAGAGTATTTGGAAGCCAGTGATTAACAAGATGCAGGACAAGACCCGAAAATGGACAATTAGATCTTTGAACTTAGTAGGCTGACTGTTACTTACAAAAGTTGCCTTTCAATCAATCCCCATCTTCATGCTTTTAGCCCTTCCATCTCCAAAAGGAGTCTTGCATCAATTTAGAATCATTCAAAGAGACTTTATTTGGGGTAAGGGGGAGGAGAAAAAGAAATGGGCCTTGGTAGCCTGTGATACTATTTGCAGACCTAAAAACCATGGAGGTCTTGGTCTGGATGATTCGGAAGTGCTAAACAAAGTTTTAGGGGCAAAATTATGGTGGAAATGGGTAAAATATCTAGAGGTTCAGTGGGCTTGTATTTGGAAAGAAAAATACGCTAGAAATTTGCAAAATAGTGACCTCATAAGGATGTTTGGCATCATAAAAGGCTCCTACATCTAGAATAAAGTGTGGAAGAATAGAAGCATAGTTCAAAAAAATTGTTTCTGGGAAATCAGAGTGGGAGATCTAGCATTGTTTTGGGAGGATAAATGGCAACAAGAACCTCTACTGCTAAGAGAGGACTTTTTGGATCTCAAGAATGACACTGACACCAAAGGGATATTTAGGGTAAAGGAATTTTGGGATTAGACAAGTAATGAAGGAAAATGGTGTATCTGGAAGAATATGGATTACAGGGATGACAGCCCCTTGAAAGCAAAAGCTAATGCACGTCTGACAATGTTGGACCAAAGGAAAACACTGGTATGAGAGGATCATGACCAACTTAGATGGGGCAATAATAATGAAGGCACCTTTAGTCTTAAGGAGGAAAATTATTTAATCTTGGAGCTTGATTCTAATGAACCAGATAGGGTTTGGCCGAAGCTATGGAGGCACCAAGGATGGATGAAAACCAAACTTTTCATGTGGTTGGTACATCATAATAAAATTCTTACTTGGGAGAACATTTAGAAGAGGGGTGTGCTGGGACCATCTAGATGCTAGATTTGTGAGTCTCAGGAGGAAACGATGGAGCACCTACTCAATACCTGCATATTCACCTCCAACTTGTGAGATGCTTTTGCCTTCATTTTCAGAAAGATAGACAGGGACAGAGGGAGCATCACCAATACCCTTAATAACTAGAGAGGAAACCTATTTGATTATGAAATTATCAGCAAAGCTTGGGCTTTAACTCCAAGCTTCATAATGTGGAATGTATGGAAAGAAAGGAACAACAAAATCTTCAAAAACAAAAAAGGTTCCTACCAGAGCATCATGGCTCAGATCTTACGTCAGATTAAGGAGACGGTGGGAACTTTAATGCAAGCTACCCAAAAAATCCCCTTTCAGAAGTTGATATACAGATACTTCTTCAGATGGGAATGCAGGGGCTTATTCCTCAGGGCATGGACACGAAGGTAAATAAAATGGTCACTAAGAAAGACTTCTAGCATCCTCCCCCTCAGGGCTTTATGAAATTCAACATAGATGGAGCCTCAAAAGGCAATCCAGGTATTGCTAGTTATGGTGGGGTGTTAAGGGATGAAAATGGGTGCATCCATTTTATTTATCATTGCCATCTAGGAAGAGCCACAAACAATATGGCGGAGCTTATAGCACTAGAACAATGTTTAGAAATCCTAAAGCAGGACAATCTTCAAAACATCATAATTGAAGCTGACTTTGAGCTAATCATCAATTCGGTCAAGAGAATCTGTTGTGGTTCGGTGTTGAAAAAGGTCTCAAGACACTGGAGGCTGCTTTAGATCTTTGAATGGATACAGTTCCACCTTTTGCACTTGAGAACCATAAGTTTCACTCATGTTTGAAGAACGGCCAATAAATTGGCAGATATTCTAGCTAATAAAGGGATCTTTGCACCAAAAGCAGTGTCAAGTTTAGATGGAAAGAGATGCAACAGGGAAGTTTGAGGGAGAACTGTCTCAATCAGGTGAATGAGGACAGAACACTATATCGAAATAGAGTTGGTCATTAGTCGCAGAAACTGGGTCCAATATGAAGTGGTGTTTCAGAGATGATTTTACAATGGGGATACAGTTCTCTGCCAGCTTTCTCATCCCACAAAAGCGCGATCATAGGGGTCTTAGTTGGAAGATGCTTGGCAGACAATGATTCTCGGATGCTCGGACGACGAATATCAAGGGTGGTAAGAAGATTTCCTTCTTCCTTGGAATCAAGCGAATGAGGAGTGGGGGTGATGTGAAGAACCAGAGTCTCAACTTTCTTAGCTGACATGAAACCCTTCGCATTATTACTCGTGGTGTCAATACCAATTGTGTCGTGGTTTACAGTTTATCGTGTGCCGTTAAAGTCGGGAGCGGTTTCTATGGGTTGAGCACGATTCCACTCACCACTCAACATGTGGCCAAGGTAGATGGGAGAATACCGCACTCATCGAGCGGTTATTCTCTGAGCTTATTATTCATGCAATATGATCCTCCACTGTTGGATCTGGCAAGGATAATCAACAGCCATGATACAACTTGTAGGTTGGTGGGTCCAGGTCTTGAAGGGTGTCTGGGTGGGCCACTTACGCTTTGCTTTTTTTCTCTCCGCAGAACTCAAATTTTGTTTAGTTGGGGGGCATTTCTTTTTCGGATCTGGGTTACTTTTGCTCTGTTTTTTGGGTCACTGGTTACTTCGACCTTTGGGTTAGGAAGTAAAACCCTAGGCTAAATGGTTTAGCCTTTGGTTGCTTGTATTATATGTAATTTTATCCTTTTGGTTATGTGGAATAGAAGGCACAACTCTTGCATTAGAAAAAAGAAAGATAATATCTATCTTAAAGAATGAAAAAATCCCTCCAAAGTTTTCCTCTAAAATTTTTGCTCGATTTTTTCCCTCCAAAAATTTTGTTTCATTTATTTTCCTCCATAATTTTATTCTACAATTTATTGAAAATTTTAGCTAAAATTTTCTTATGAATTAATCTTTTAAACTAAATCTTTTACCTAAATAATTTTTTACTTAAACTATATAACATTACTAGAAAATTGAATGTTTATTTTTTATTTTTTATTGTTTATTGTTTATTATATCTTCTATCACACATTTAAAATAAATTTCTATATCGCCATAACACGATTTATATGTTAAGATTTTATAAAAATAATAAATTAATACCACATTCACCATGTGGTAAAACAATTCCATAATGTTCGCTTTATCATAATCTACTATATCGCCATGACAAGATTTATATGTTAATTTTTTTATAAAAACAAATTAATCCCACATTCACAGCGCGATGAAACAATTCTGTAATGTTCGTTTTATCATAGTTCCCTATATCGCCATAACAAATTTTATATGTTAAAGTTTTTATAAAAACAAATAAATCCCACATTAACCGTGCGGTAAAACAATTCCATAATTTCCGCTATATCATAAATTTCAATATCACTATTCCTCACATCACATCAAGGATTTTTGAGGTTCATTAAAAGACTTGGAGCAATTTTGTGGAGCAGCTACATTGTTATCGACAACATATTCAACGAAATATTACCGCATTTGAAATGTTAGTTTCCATTTTATTGTGTGCAAGTTTTAAGATTCAATAGGTTTACTAATAGTTATGTATCAGCTGGGTTGTTATTTTCATGTAAAATACCTAAACAAAAACATATCACAATAAAATAATACTTAATTTTTTATTAATGAAATTTAGATTTTTTTTACAAATTAAAAATTTAGATGAGCCAGGCCTACCTGACAGCCCCATGGCAAGAACAAGGCCATTACATCCATAGTGTGTAGTGGTGGGCCTAGTCATGCCCATTGGTGGCACCCACCACTGCGGCCAAGCCCGCCAAGGGTGAGGGTTGATTCATAGAAGCGGGCCTCCACCCCCATGGACCCGTTGGGCCGCGGACGTGGGCTGGAAGGGGACTACGTGCAACTTCCTCTTGCCCTATCCCCACGGATCTCCAATGGGCCTGCACCCCCACGGGCCCATTGGGTCGCAAGGGAGGGGCAGGAGGGGCTGCATGTAGCCCCTCCCACTCCATCCCTATGGCCCCACATGGGTAAGGTGGTACACTTCTTCTAAATTAGTTGGAGACAGCATTTTTTATTTCATCCTAAGTGTCCAACCTAAGACCATTTATTTATCTAGTTATATTATCTGTAGTGTCTTCTAAATACCCCACTCTTATATTCACCTTATAAAAATCATGTGTGTATTCCGTCATAGGCACTAATTGTTTCCTGAGATTCTGCTAGGTGTAAATTTTTTAGCAGAAATGCCAAAAATACACTTTTTACTGATGGTGATGAATATGCCTAACAACAGAAAGGAAAGGAAAAATATACTACAAAACCATATAATCTCTAGGAAAACTTTCAAATCTACAAAAAGTGTTAGTGAAAACCTGCAAAAGAGCTTAACAAATCTAGAAACATATGCTAAAAATCTTGAGAAAGAACCTAATGGAAAGAACTTTTAATCTTTATTATTATCACTTGTGGAGTATTACAAAAGACTTGGGTCTCTAATGTCCTCCTTTATAGGAAGGTCCTTTTGTATTCCTACGCTTCAGGTAGCTTCTTTCTCTCTCTTTCGGTTGCAAATAGGCAGAGAAGAAGACTTGTTGAGCTTAATGTGGAGGGAACGAAAGTAATGAGATCAGAGTGACGATGATGATAATGATCATGTGTGTGTAGTGAGGGAAAAAAAATCTCTATTATAAAAAACTCTAGGATAGATCTAGATCTAGTCAAACAATAAAATATTACTAAACCAAATCAAGTTATAACCATTATGAATATTTTATTATATTTAGGAGAGGAAAATATTAATGAAATGGTTAATAACCTTTATTTAGCAAAATAACTCAAAAAATAATGATTAATTGAGTTAATTAATAAAAGTGGGTAAAGTAATTGATAAATAGAAATGATTTATTAATTACTTTAAGGAGATATGATCAAGGTGTAGAAATTCTCATTGTAGATCACCTGATAATGTAATGTAACTAAAGCAAAATACTTGATCTACTTCTACCATCAAACTTTGCGAAAGCTTAATCAATTTGAGCAAGATCAATCAGAACACATATAACAGAGAAGAAGAAATCATACACATGAAACACAGAAGAATACTCTAGGGAAAGCCTCAGCTAAAAATCTCGCTATATGTATTATCATACAAGTGGACATATTTCAGAGATTACACAAAGCTTAGCTCACAAGCTATCCAGCTCTCAGTACAATCCCTCACTACTGCTCATAGATAGAATAGACAACATCTGTGCCTTCCTTTAGTCCTCCAAGCTTCCTATTTCCTTGCACAATTTTTCCTGGGGTCCAATGGTGCCACCTATGTGTAATCCCACCTCACACTGCTCACTAAACTTAGAAATAACTGCGCAATCCTAAAGGAGATAATTCCTTCTGTGTGGATGACTTTCCTTTATAGGAAAATTCCTCCAAATGATAGTACACTGTCCCATCCTTTGATCTCAACTGGGTCAATGACTGAACTAACATGCATGAGTTATTTATGAGAGAATATTTAGTTATCTGAAGTGCAGTAGTTACATGCATGCATTAACTAACTAAACTCATAATCAGCTCCTCCAGGTATTGGAACTAATCTAACTGGACTTAACATAGTTAACTGAGCTAACTAATTACAACTCATCCTTATCTCCTTAATTAGTGGATAACTTCCTTAATCAAAGGGATAATTGTTGCATGACCTCACATAGACTTCATGTTTGATTTTCTCCAACTAATTAACTCAAGATGAATTAATTAATTATTTTTCAAACAGCTACTAAGATCAAGTTCGAATTTTAATTCCCAATTTTAGTTGAGGGACTAACTAAAATTGGAATCTATCCTGAAATGCTATTTATAGAAGTGTTATTTTTAGCATTTCCATTTTAGCATTCCTTGTTGCTATGTTCAACACTGGTACCTGAAATGCTATTTATAACATTTCTATTTTCAGCATTTCTATTTTTAGCATTTCTTGTTGCTATCTTCAACACTCCCTCTCAATAAGAAAGGCATTTAACTCAAACTCGATCCTGAACCTTTGGAATGTTCTGCATGCAACACTTCTCCCTAGTGTTGTTGCTCCAACAACTCTAGAAATAAAAAAATCTCTCAACTGACCTCCCTATTGGGCTAGAAACATCCTCTGATGCTGAAGCTCCCTCTGCCACTGACAAGTGCTCCCTCTCTAACCTCTGAGCTGCTGCAAAACTCCATGCATCTCACATTGTTGCACACCTCTTTGTGCCATTCTGCACTGGTGCAACACTCCTGTGCCTCTCGCATTGTTGCAACCTACTAGCTCTGCACTGTCTTGGGACTCATGCACTATAGCTATCTCTACTGCTCCATCCGCATCTACCTCTACCCACTCAGCCAATCCTGCTACTCCTCGTTGGGGCTCCCGTAGCAAGGTCTAATCTAAGAGGCTAGGTACCTCGAGGATCTTGCCCCTATTTCAGCCTTCATGAGACTATCTCTTCACATCACCCCACCTCACACCTAGAGGTATGGCTGCATGTGATCCCTCTGCCCACTTGGCTTGAAATTTCCCCCTACTGGAGGTCTCTGCATGAGTGGGTGCCTCCACTTTCTCTCCTCTTGGCTTCTCCAGTTGTGGCTACTCCATAACCTCCTGAAGTTGCTTCACCAATTGTGGCTCCTCCACAATTGTCTGAGACTTCTTATGGCGCTACATGTTAAGAGGTAGTGTACTCTCCCTCTCAACCACCAAGTCTCCAATAGTTGCCTTGCTCCTCAAGGCTTTTCATGCATCTTGAACCTCAAGAGAATACAGGTTCTTGACTCGTGAACCGATCTGCTTCACCTGTCTCGTGGTGATGTGTCTAAGGAAAACCTTTCCCTTACTGAAGACTACATCATAGCCTTTGTCTTACAGCATTGCAATCGATACCAAGCTTTTCTTTAGTCCTGGCACATACTTCACATCTGTCAAGGTAATGTGAGCTCCATGCTAAACAACCATGCCTACTCCTGAGACACTATACTTTTCATCGTTACCCATTTCTATGAATATCTAGAGATCTTTCTCCTCCAAGGTACTGAACAAACTCTTATCATTGTTCATGTGGAATGAAGCTCCATTGTCAAGAAACCAACCACATCCCAGCATGGATGAAATTGTGCATGCGATAAGGGTGGAATCCAATTTGAACTGGGAGGCCAATGCCTCACCTTCTGATCCTTCCAAGTATCCCGTCTTCGATTTCTTCAATGGACAATTTGTAGCATAATGGCCCATCGCATGACAATGAAAGCATCACACTTTCGATTTGTCAAACTTCTTCCCACCATGGGAAACACTCGATTTGGGATGAGAATCCTTCTCCTTCCCTTTCTTTTCCTTAATCACTAAGGCACAATTTTCTTCATCCTCTTTGGATGAAGAATCATCTCTGGTGCTTCTTCTTATCTCCTCCTGCATCAGATCTAACCAAATTCATTCCCAATCTTGTAGTTTCTCTCCTCCATTTACCAAGTCTTGGTAGCTATGCTAACTCTTAGGAAGACCAATGAGAGCAAGACTCACCATGTCATCATTGGCTATTGTGATCCCTACACTTCCAAGCTCATCCCTGCAGGTAGTGAGCTTGGTCAGATATGTAGAGATCGTGTCACCCTTTTCATACTTGATTTTCTGAAGCTTGTCTTTTAGTGCTAGCTTCCTTTGATTGCTGTTGTTTTGATATAGATCCTTCAATGTTTTCCACATTAAAAATGATGTTTCCTTCCCATGGAGGCTCGATACAATGTGGTCTCAAACTCCCTCCATGAGGATTCTCCTCACTCTAGCCACACATTTCTTCCATTCCACCAGTTCCTGGGCATTAGCTGTTGCGGGCTTGGGGACTTCTTGATCAATGAAGTCCTTCAAACCATTTTCCTCTAATATCGCTTCCATGCGATCCATCCAGGCTATATAATTCAAGTTGCCATCATGGGCATACTCGAGTCTCAAACTGTTGAACGCCATTGGTGAAATTGACATGTGATAAGAACTCGATTTCTATAATCAAGAACTTGAAACTTTGAACTTCTCCCTTCTTTGTATACTGTTCTTCACTTTGATCACCCATGCTTTGATACCATGTTGAAATTCTCACTGTAGATCACCTGATAATGCAATGTAACTAAAGAAAAATACTTGATCTACTTCTACTATCAAACTTTGCGGAAGCTTAATAAATTTGAGCAAAATCAATCAGAACACATATAACAGAGAAGAAAAAATCATACACATGAAACACAGAAAAATGCTTTGGGGAAAGCCTTAGCTAAAAACCTCGCTATCTGTATTATCATACAAGTGGAAATATCTCAGAGATTACACAAAGCTTAGCTCACAAGCTATCCAGCTCTCAGTACAATCCCTCACTGCTACTCATAGATATAATAGACAACACCTGTGCCTTCCTTCAGTCCTCCAAGCCTCCTATTTCCTTGCGCAATTTTTCCTTGGGTCCAATGGTGCCACCTGTGTGAAATCCCACCTCACACTGCTCACTAAACTCATAAATAACTATGCAATTCTGAAGGAGATAATTCCTTATGCATGGATGAGTTTCCTTTATAGGAAAATTCCTCCAACTTATAGTACATTGTCCCATCCTCTGATCTCAATTGGGTCTCTGATTGAACTGACATGCATGAGTTATTTATGAGATTCAGTTATCTGAAGTGCAGTAGTTACATGCATGCATGCATTAACTAACTGAACTCACAATTAGTTCCTCCAACTGTTGGAACTAATATAACTAGACCTAACTCAGTTAACTGAGCTAACTAATTACAACTCAAATTACAACTCATCCTTATCTCCTTAATTAATGGATAACTTCCTTAATCAAAGGGACAACTATTGCATGTCCTCACATAGACTTCATGTTTGATTTTCTCCAACTAATTAACTCAAGATGAATTAATTAATTATTTTTCAAAGAACTCTTAAGATCAAATTCGAATTTTAATTCTCAATTTTAGTTCGGGGACTAACTAAAATTGGAATATATCCCGAAATGCTATTTTTAGCATTTCAATTTTATTGTTCCTTGTTGCTATTTTCAACACAAGGTAAATTAGGAATAATTACTAAATAGTGATTTAAGAATTATCTCATGGGAGAAATTTGTAATGATTAAGGAATAATAAATAAATTATGATTTATTTAATTATTCTTGGGTAATGTGGTCAAAATGGGTTGGAAATAATTAATAAATAGTGATTTAGTAATTTTTTAAAGGGAGAGAAGTTAAGTGATAAAGGAATAATAAATAAATAGTGATTTATTTAATTATTCCTATGGATGGGTGAAAATATTTTTAATTATTTTCACAAAATGGGTAAATATGAAAATAACATGAAATTAGCTAAATGGGTTTCAGAGCTATTTTCAAGTGGCTAAACCAAAATAATTTAGGAAAAGTGATTCTCTATATTATTTCCTAAGGTGAAAGTGGGTTTTAATGTGTAAAAACCAAACTACATGGCATATTTTGATCATCCTTAGTGGAAAATAAATAGGTGATCACTTTTTAGGTGATAATAGAGTCTACATTTGTCTAAACAAAGAGAGTTGATAATCCCCAGGGAAAAACTTACCTCTAATTTTGGCAACCATTCTATCCCAACTTTTAATGTTTTGTTTGTACTTTATTTTTCTCTTAGTCTGCACATTATCCACCATAAAGTTGCATGTCTCTTCAACTTGGTGACAACAAACTTAACCTTCTTTTCATCATCCATATGTTCATATTCAAAAAAATTATCCATGTCATTGACCCAATCCACAAGCTCTTCAGGATTCAAAATGCCACTATAAGTTGACACTTCAGGCTTGGGCCTTGAAGTAGATCCAACATATACTCTCAGCATTTTAATTCTAGTTTTCTCTTCAACTATCACTTCTTCTTCTAGAGATTCCTCCTCTATCTCACTCGCATCTCTAGCTTTAGGATCTATTATTCTTTCATCTTAAATGACATCCAATCTTGCCTTTAATTGTTGCATAACTTCCATTGCTTCAACATTTCCTACAAGCCTTCTTCCTCTTCAACCTCCTCTTACACCAAATCTATGAGCCATGACAAAAATCGCTTTTGTTCCTGGAAGTTGATGTGGGATTTGCTCTGATATTGCTAATGGTGCAGTATTTCCCCAATTTATTGTGTTTTACCTAGCACTAGATAAACAATTTATATGACAAAGTGTTAAGTCCAAGGCACAATCAAAGGAATTAATTCTATCTCAACTTGACATACAACTTCTTTCCTCAGTGCTTTAAATCACAAGCTCCTCTCACAATCCTTATGATCTCCTGAGATCTTGAGACCAATATTGCAATTGAATAATAAATCTTTGGTAACTCCATTAGTTAACATATTCCACTAAAGGATCTTGTATTGGTCTTCCAAGGGGTTTCTCAATATTTATGAAACTCGTTGGCCTGGAGGCTTGAGAGATGTATATGAGATGTATATGGAAAATATTTCCTCATTGATTGACTGGACCTTTTTCCATCTTCAGACCAGTGAATAAGGTGACAAAGGTTGATCTTCTATAGGTGAATAAGGTAGAAAAATGGTTGGTATTCTACAGGGTTTCACCTAGAGACTTCAAAAGCTCTTGAGCTCGATTACACAAAGGGGAATAGAGCATACATTAATTGATCAATGCATACAATTTGTACACACTAACAAATATTAGAGGAACAATATATAAAGGGATTTATGAGGTTTATACATAGATACTTGATTAATATTTGACATTTAGCTAGGCATAAAAAAATCCAACATTTTAGTAACTCCAATTATGTCTTAAATACATATTTGGGCTTCTTTTAGATCCACTGAGATAGGATCGAATAAGCCAATTTAGGCTTAAGTTCAGATTATAAGCCTCTTAGGCTAAAGCTAAAAATTCACTAAAAATAACTAATTACATGGAAATTCAAATTTTCTTCATCCTAATCTACTTAATAGAATCTTAATTTTAAGGAACAAACTCTTTTGGTAAAAAAATTTCTTTGACCTTATAGAGGTCAATTTAGATTTTGACGGATGATCCTACATCACTGTCACAACTGAAGAACCATTATACAACTTCATGCTAGAGAGCTCAATCAATAGAGTTTCATGTTGTCATCATCTTATCTGTTTATCTCTTTGGGTGTATGTGTTCCTTGTCTCGCCTCGTTCTTGACTACATCCTTTCACTTCTCACCCACGACAAGTATTTTTATCAAAAAATTATTTTTGTCGTTGCTCTAACAATTATGCTGCAAAATTTTGTATGTTGCACTTTCAATTTTCTTCATGGATGTAATAGATATTTTGCTTTCCTTGTCTTCTGTTGGATTTATTTTTATGGTTGCTAACTAATGTTGATGTGCTGCTACATTATTAAATACATTGTATAAATGATGGACTGGTTGATTGCTTACTACGTAATGCTGATTTTTTGGAGTTTGTAATTAAATTTATGGAGGAGGAATTTAACATGACTAGACAGAATAATTTTTTCCAATGCTAGGATTTTTTAAAATAGTTGTTGATTTGATATTGACAAATGTCAGCAAGAGGCTAACCTTATCAACTAGATAATGATTTCAGTTTCAAAGAAAGAGAAAATCATCTGCGTTAAACAAGGGTCATGTTTCACCCTCCCTAACTCATGACTCCAATGATTGACCCCAATGATTGACCCCAAGACTCAATCCACATCATAACTACAACTTGACTCAACTATCTTTCATAAAAAAATTTCTATACACTCATTACATAGTAATTTATTCATTAATTTAAGATTCAACAGACTTATTAGAGTATAATGAAATAAGAAGATCATCCACTATAATAAGAGAAGAAAACATCAATCAATTTGGTCAAGCCTACTAATGTTTTACACATAACTACAGCCAATGCATTGCCTTAGATTTATTTTAAAATTTTGACACTATCTAAATGTTATTCGTTCTTGGTATATAATCGTGAATCGACTGAAGTCCTCTTTCGCTGGCCAGTCGTTAATTGACCAAGTTGATTCAAGTCAGCCAAGTCGACCAGGCCAACAAATGTTCGTGCACTCTATTATCAACCATACCTCAACTAGCACGAATAGTGACGATTCCTTGGAAATTTTATTCATCACTAAGAAATGGAAATACTAAGAAATTTTCTACTCTCTGGTTATTTAATGACTCAATTCTTTAATGTGTGCATATAAGAGTGTTCCCCATTTTTTCCATGCAATGATATTTTAATAAGAATTATTTTATGCACAGATTCTTTGTTATATTAGTCAAAGAATGGCCATAGAATAACTCGACTGCAGATGTGAGTTAATGAAATTATATTGGAGCAATTTTAGTCTACCTGAATCAACATTCCAACATCAACATTCATTCAATATGTACAAGCTTCACAAACCACTTTTTATTGTGATATCGACCCACAAATAAATCATACTAAATGTGTTTACCTTGCTGAAGGACTCAAAGCGTGGGAAAAACTACTAGTTTTCAGCCACATATACTTTATCACTAAGTTACGTTCAATTCTTTGCAACTTTCAATGGTGGCATTCTTGGATTGGAACAATAAAGTGAATTGTGTTCAACGCTATGCAACTATTGACAGTGGAATTTTTGGATTGGAACAATAAAGAAATTTGCATTCAATTCTTTGTAGTTGTCGATGGTGGAAATTTTGGATTAGACCAATAAGAGAGTCATTTGTCATGGTGGTGGGATGCCTACCCATCTTCCATCTTTCTTCTTCTTTCCTTTTCCATTCTTCTCATTCCTTCTTTTCTTGTTCTTCCTTATGCTTCAATTATTCCTCCTGCTTCCTCTGTTTTATCTTTCTTTATGTTGTTATAGCCGCTTTCAAGATGATTGTATATGCTTTCTTTTTGCAGCTCTTTTCTTCTGTTGGATTGTGCACAACTTTTTACTTCACCTTTTCATGCATTAGGTTGTGCCTCACTGATGGTTCTTCTTCTAGAGTTGATTTTTGCTAAGGAGTAACCTGTGATGTACCAGCAAAGCTGACTAGTTGGCGGGGCTTAGAGGAATTGTAACAATTCTTTATCTTTTCCTTCTCAGGACTTAAAAAAGCATCACTCAACTATTTGAAATGAATCCTTGCACAATTTTCTTTGCAAAAATTCCTAGGATCATACAAATTGTAATCCATTTTACTAAATGAAAATTTATTTATCTTTTTTCCTTCAGTGTCAGCAACCTTCATATTCTTGATCTCGTACAATCCAATTTTCAAAGGAAGAGTGGACCAAGGTGCTTTATTCTTCCTTTGCAACACTCTTGATAACCCTGTAGAAAGGTGATAAGTAACTTCTTGCATGACCAACTTATCAGTGGCATACCTTGGTAGAAGATGTGGATACTTCTGACATCCAAACACATTGAGGTTAGTTCCATCCAGTGAGGCAAACCAATCTGCCAATTCTGACACTGCTTCCACGGTCTCACGTGACATGCAAGGTGGATCTTCCTCAAAGATCTTCTTGTACTATAGAATTAGGAAGTGATATGTCAGCGTCTCCATAAATCCTTTGTGGATTCAATCCAAAAGCAACTAGCAATGAATGTGTACATCAGGTTCCTTTGGTGTCCAAGTCCAAGTCATGCCACAAAAGGAATTTTGAGCACAGTTTGCATCTAGCAAGTAAGCAGACATATAGAACCTAACTTACTTACCCTTGGGAGGGTTCTTGGCATTATTTACATGGGTACTCAATTGTCGAGCCAACAAGTCTGACTAGTTAAATGGTTTTCCTTCTTTCACAATCTAATGCAACAAGAATGCCTAGACTTCAGGAAAGGTCTCAATACTCTTCTGACCATAGATCTAACAACATAGAACTATCAAGTACTGAAATTCCTTCCTGATAGATTTGGTCTTGTAATTGTTTCTAGGAGTCTAGAGGAATTTGGATGGCTCTTTCACCCAACTTTTGATGACAACCTTCATGCTCAAGTAGATGGTAACTACATAGAAGTGGGAATCCTTGTAAGATTCTTGTGATGGAAAATGATATAGCAAATGAAAATCATGTGCCTTAAAATAAGAAAGCCTTCGTCCACTGGCACTGTTGAGAGTCATGGTCTTTGTTGTTAAAAATAGCAACAAGAAATTTCAATATAATTTTTCCTTGAATTAAATTGTGAATTAAATCGAAATTATATTCTCATAGCAACTTGTAATAGTTAATTAAGTTAAACTGACTTAATTGACATAGGAAATTCGAGTTGGAAGTCTATCTAGATTCATGTAGACTGATCCTTAAATTTTGGGAGCCCAAGTTGAGTTCTTTTGAGTTGTAATTATATAACTCGGTCTAATTGAGTTATAATTAGTTAAGCTAGTTCTAATTGTTGGAGGAACTAGCAGGAATATAGTAGTGGGGAATTGCACCAGTGCATCCTCAATGCCACACTAGTTAACTAAAGATTCATTCATAAATAACTCATGCATGTTAGTTCAAAGGAAGACCATATTGAGATTAGAGTTCAGGGATAGTGTACTATCAGTTGTATAATTTTCTGAGTTGTACAGATGGTGCATGCAATCAGTAGAAGGCCTATGGATGAATTGTATAGTTATGGAGAGTGGATTTCCCAATTAAATATGGGCTAATTCTCTTAGTAATTTCACAAGGAAGTAGGGGCTTGGCAGGAAACAAAATTGGCTAATTGTTGGCTTGAGCTGGCTTGTGAAGCAGAGAGATAGATTGTACTTGTGCAGGAATTGTTCAAGTTGAACAAACATTGTATTTTCTTCTTAGATCTTCTCGTGAATGAAACATAGATAGTCGGGGTTTTTAGCAGTTTATTTCCCCAGAGAAATATTTTGTTATGTACGATTGATATTCTTCCTTTTCTATTTATTGTTTTCATCAATCAATTTTTGTTTTCACTGAAGACTAGAGTAGATTTTTGTCTTGTGTTTTAGCATATCACATAAGTTGTTGAATCTATAGTAAAAATATACATGGTATCAGAGATGAAGACAATATAGAAGAGGAGAATTTGAGTTTGTTGTGAAGGTGAAATCGAATTTGCAAGTTCATACTTCAGAGTCAACAATATGTCATTCTACGGCCTAAGACTTGAGTATGCCTTAGAGGGAAGCTCGAATTACATAGCTTTGAAGGATAGGATGGAGGCAGTGCTAGAAGAAAATGGGCTTAAGGAATTCATATATCATGAAATTCCTATGCCTCTAGCATCGAAAACTAAAGATCTGGATGAATGGAGAAAGTGTGTGGAAAAACAGACAAGGATTATCTTGGAAGGAGTTCGAGACCACATTGTCTCGAGTCTCCATGGTAAGGTCACTCCATACACAATGTGTAAAGCATTCATAGACCATTTTCAAAATAGAAGTGACCATAGGAAGTTGGAACTAAAGGATAAACTCAGAAAGATAAAGATGGAGAAGGGCAACTCAATTCCGAAGTACTTGACCAAGTTCACCCATTGTCGGGATGAGCTTGGAAGTGTCGAGATTACTATTGCCAAAGATGATATGGTGAGCCTAGCTCTTTTAGGACTTCCCAAGAGTTGGCACAATTACTAGGAATCATTTAATGGGTGGGAGAAGCTACCAGATTGGGAGAAACTATGGTTGGATTTGGTATAGGAAGAGATTCGGAAGAACACCAGAGATTGATACTCATCAAAGAATGATGATGAGGAGAATTGTGCCTTAGCGGGTAAGGAAAATAAATAGAAGGGGATGTCATCCCATTCCAAATCAGATTCTTGTTAGGGTGGGAAGAAGAATTACATGTCGAAAGTCAAGTGCTTTCACTGTCACAATTTGGGCATTTTTCGACAAAGTTCCACTCAAGAACACCGGTAAGAAGCCCTCGGGAGGAGCAACAGGTGAGGCTCTTGCCTCACAATTCGAACTGGACTTTACCCTCATCGTTTATATGGTGGCATCGATGATGGGTAGTGTATGGTACTTGGACAGTGGAGCTTCTTTTCGCATGACCGATATCAAAGAGCTCTTCAGTAACTTGGAGGAGAAGTATCTCCAAATTCATATTGATATGTGTGATGATGGGAGGTATAGCACTATCAGGCTCAATACAGTTACCTTTTAGAGGGATTCGGGTTCTCCTCTCACTTTGCGAGATGTTATGTATGTTCTTGGTTTGAATAAGAACTTGGTATTTATTTCTATGTTGGAGGAGGATATTATGTGATATTTAGTAAGGGAAATGCATTCCTTTGTCACATACACATAGCACAAGTGAAGAGGGTGTGGGTTTGAGTGAAGAATCCCTACACGTTGGAGGTAGAATATTGTTCTTCCTTCAGCACGAAATTAGAAAAGGTGCAGAGACGAGACATCGGTGAGTTTTGACATAGGAGGTTGGGTCACTTGCACCATGATGCTTTGAAGATCACACAACAAATTTCTACCAGTCTTCCCAAGGGTACACTTGAGCAGGCATGCAAAGGGTGTACATTGGGAAAATACACCAAAGATTCCTTTCATGACAAGGACAGTCAAGAAAAAGTAATCCTTGATTGATTCCACTCATATGTGTGTGGACCATTCTCGAAAGCATCCATGGCCAAGCATAGGTATCATGTTATATTTGTTGATGATTTTTATCGCATGTGTTGGATCTTCTTCATCCAGAAGAAAGATCATAATTTTGCAAAGTTTTGTGAATTTAAAGCAATGGTTGAGAAAGATACTGCAGGAAGGTTATATCTCTCAAGAGTGATAACGGTGGAGAGTATGTGTCAAATGAGTTCAAAAAATTCTTTGTGTAAGAAGGCATTTGACGAGAGTTTATAACACCTCATAACCCACAATAGAATGTGGTGGCTGGAAGGAAAAATAGAAGCATTGTAGGAGAAACACGGGTGATGTTGCATGATCAGAGCCTACCATTGCACTTGTGGGTTGAGGCATGCAACACAGTTGTTTATTTGCATAATGTAATCCCTCATCAAATTCTTGGGATGAGTACACCGAAAGAGGCTTTTTAGGGAAGAAATCACATGTGGGACACTTCAAGGTTTTGGTGCATCAGCCTATTTCCATGTAACCAAATATGCATGAAAGAAGCTTGATCCAACAACAGAGTTGCAGATATTTTTGGGGTACAATGATACACCTCACAACTATCGGGTGTGCCTACCAACCAACAGGATGACAGTGGTTCATAGAGATGTAAAATTCGATGAAGATAAGACCATGAGATGTTCCCTTGAGAGGGAGCTTCAGCTACATGCAGTTGAGGAGATTTTAGCTCTAAAGGAGGAACCTCAAGATGATTTGGAGCAGCCACATGCAGAGGACCAGGCAATGGTGACACCCACTCATGCAGAGTATTCTCGAGATGAGATAAAGCACACCGGAGAGGCTGACAGGTTATTTCATGATTATAGAGAGAATGTGGGAGCACCCACATCATAACTCAGGTAGAGGAGGTCACCAGAGAGATATATTGGCTACATGGCTGTGATGAGCAGATGTGTAGAGATTGAACCATCCTCTTTTGAGCACGTCATACAACAACCAGTTTGGTTTGATGCCAAGGTTGAGGAGTATAAATCCATTGTGAAGAACAGGGTTTGGGATGTAGTCCCAATACCAACAGACAATTCACTGGTGACTTCCAAATGGCTTTACAAGGTAAAGCAAGCAACGAATGGTAGTGTGGAGAAACACAAGGCCAGGTTTTTTGCCAAAGTTTTTTATCAGGTGGAGGGGATTGATTACAATGCGAATTTTTATTTTGTTGCAAGGTACTCATCAATCAGATCCATTCTATCACTGTTAGCACAGATGGGATGGAAGATACACCAGATGGATGTAAAGACAACATTCCTTGATGGTATGATTGAGAAACATGTGTATATTGAGAAACCTGAATGATTTGGGACCTTTGACAGAGAGTCGCATGTGTGCTGACTCAAGTGACCATTGTATGGAATGAAACAAGCACCCCGTGCTTGGTACACTGGGATCAATATCTATTTCACCGGGTTGGGCTTCACCAAAAGTGAAGCAAATGTGAACCTTTACCATATTGTGGTTGAAGGTAAATTGTTGATTATTTTTTTATATGTTGACTATTTGACTCTAATAGGTGATAATAAGCTGATCAAGTCTTGCAAAGAGGATCTTGCAAGAGAGTTTGAAATGAAGGAATTGGAGCTCATGCACTAATTTTTGGGTATGGAAGTGTTGCAAGCTGATGAGGAACATTTTTTCTTTTAGGGAAATTATGCCAACGAGATACTCAAAAGGTTTCACATGGAAAGCAGTAAACCCATGGAGACTCCTCTAATAGGTAGTTGGAGGAAGGAGGATGCTACTTCTAGTGAAGTAGTGGAAGCTACTATTTACAGACAACTTATGGCTTGACTCGTGTATTTGGTGAACACATGAATGGACATGTGTTATGTAGTTAACCATCTTAGTCAAGTGATGGTTAAGCTAACCAAGCTATATTTGAAGGCATCTAAACATGTGTTGAGATACCTCAGAGGCACTACTCAGTATCGTTTATGGTATAGAAGGACAGAGGGAGTGAAGCTTCAAGGCTTCACCGATGCAGATTGGGTAGGGAGTCCATCCGACAACAAGAGCACATCAGGTGGGACCTTCAATATTGGGCCAACAACTATTTCTTGGTACAACAGGAAACAAAGATTGCTAGCACTCAGTTCAGCAGAAGCAGAGTACATGGATACTAGTCAAGCAGATTGTAAGGCTATTTAGATGAGGAAGATTCTTGTTGGTTTATTTGGTTAGTAGATGGATCGGTGCAAGCATCTTGATATTCAGTATCATCCTCTTCGAGATTGTGTGCAGAGGAGAATTATGTTGTTGGATTACATTCCCACATAGTAGCAGGATGCAAATATTTTGACAAAGGAATTGTCAAGATGAAAATTTGAGTTTCACATAGGAAATATCGGGGTAGCTGATAATCCCTTTCTTGTGGATAGGGAATGTTAAAAATAAAAACAAGAAATTCCAATTTAATTTGTCCTTGAATTAAATTGAAATTCTATTCTCATAACAACTTGTAATAGTTAATTAAGTTAAATTGACTTAATTGACGTAGGAAATTTGAGTTGGAAGTCTATCTAGACTCATGTAGATTGATCCCTAAATTTTAGGGGCCCAGGTTGAGTTCTTTTGAGTTGTAATTAGATAACTCAATCTAACTGAATTATAGTCAGTTAAACTAGTTCTAAATATTGGAGGAACTAGTAGGGGTCTAGTAGTGGGGAAGTGCACCAAAGCATCCTTAGTGCCACACAAGTTAACTAAATATTCACTCATAAAGAACTCGACATGTTAGTTTAGAGGAAGACCTAGTTGAGATTAGAGTTTAAGGACAGTGTACTATCAATTGTATAATTTTCTGAGTTATACAGATGGTGCATGCAATCAGTAGAAGGCCTATGGTTGGATTGCGTAGTTATGGAGAGTGGATTTGCCAATTAAATGTGGGCTAATTATCTCAGGAATTGCACAAGGATGTAGGGGCTTGGTAGGAAACATAATTGTCTAAGTGTTGGCTTGAGTTGATTTGTGAATCAGAGAGATAGATTATACTTGTGCAAGAACTGTTCGGATTGAACAAGCATTGTATTTTATTCTCAGATATTTTGGTTAATGCAATATAGATAGTCAGGGTTTTTACCAATTTCTTTATGCGATTGATATTCTTCCTTTTCTGCTTATTGTTTTTATCAATCAATTTTGGTTTCCATTAAAGAGTAGAGTAGATTCTTGTATTTTTTTTTAGCATATCACATAAGCTGTTCAATCTACAGTAAAAATCTACATTTGTATCCATATGTGAAAGAATCTAGTTGACGATGTCTACACATGGAAAGGCTTGAAATATGCATGCAATATTTTGTAACCCTGAATTTTGGACAATGATGTAAACCTGACTGTCTTCAAGATCTACTTTTAAATTTCTTACTATGTAAACATCTTTCATTGTGTTTCATGTAATGTCTAATTCTTTCTTAATGAATAGTTGAGTATCTTAAAGCACTGTCATAGTGGCAGGAAAACTCTCCACTATCTCACTAGTGTTTCTTTTTGTGGTATCTTTTGAGGTACATATCTTGGTTGGCATTCTGATAACAACTGATGGAGAGAGATAACCCCAAAAATATGCAGTACCTATATGATAGAATGCAGTCATGGAAAACATGAATTAACTCAAGCAAAGAAGTCTATTTAGCAAGATTAATTTAGAATCTCACACACTAAGAGGAAGGATTTCACAATTCCTAAGCTGAAGGTGAGAGAATGTCCTCATGAAATACACCTTGTGCAGTCTCAGTAGTTAAGGAGGAAGCTAGAGGCTTGATACTACATAATGTGCATTCCTAGCTGAGCAAAGTGAAGGAAGGAACTGCACATTGCACAATCCTAGTGGCTAGGGTTAAGGGCTGAAATTTGTGACTGTGCAATGCATAGTTGGGCAAGACACTGACTATGAATTACATAGTCTTAGAGGCCAAGTTCAATGCTTTCCCCTTGAATATGTGAAATGCGCAGTTGGGGAAGGCAACCGCTAGCCAAAATTTTGCAAATCCACCCGTGAAAGGGCGAAAACGGTGATAGATCTGAGTGTTTGGTTAGAAAGGAAAGTAGATTTGGCTAATGGAATGTTATATCAGTGAAACTAAGTGACAGAAACAAGCATGAAAAAGGGAAAAATGAACATGCAAAAAGTGACCCCAGTAGTGGCAACTGCTTGTGGGAAAAAGTAAGAGCTCAATTTGACACCTAGAAAATGTGAATGATGGACCGAAACAACACTTGTACAAGCTAACATAAGTTAAAACGCCAACTACTATGAAAATAAATATACAAAAAAAACTCATAGAATCCAAAATGATAAAAGAAATAGAAAAAGCGACAATAAGCGACACATGAAAAACTCACTTGAAAAAGCGCCCTAAACTTGACTAAAAGTTTCTTTATCTCCTTGGGAAGGATAGAGCTCTAATATTGAGTGTGAAAATGAGATCTGGGGGCATTTATTAAATATATTTATGTGGATTATGGTTTTTGACACACATACCTAAAATCAAGGAAAAACCACCACTTGTTTGAAAGTCATAATTAACAACTTAGTGGAATTGACTGGACATTAATTGGGAAACTCCTATTTCTTAGGGATTCTAACTCTAAGCTTTTGGGAAACTAATTTTTCACATTGGAAAATAGGATTGTGAAATTCCTGGGCTCAATGGTTTGTGCAATTTCTTGAATTAGTGGTTTGTGTAATTTCTAAGGGGAAGTACAGTTTCTGCATAGTTTCTGAGCTCAAAGTTGGCCTGCCTTCCAGGATTGTGTAGTTCAGTTACTTAAGGTTGGCTTTCCTTCCAAAATTGTGTGGTTCATATCCTCAAGGTTGGCCTACCTTCTAGGATTGCGCATTTCAGATCCTAAAGGCTCAACACAATTTCCAGAGACAATGGATTGTGTAATCCCAAGAGGGAAGACTAACATTGTTGTAAGGTTAGGGCAGGAGATGTCTTTTGTTAAAAAGGTTTCAAAATAGGATCAAAAAATTACATCACAAGCATTGCATTGAATGATAAGTCTTTAAAATAACATGGTACTTAACGATAGTGAATGACAGACTCCTGTAGACAAAAGGGAGGCTCCAAAATCAAAGCATGGGAAAGATTTTGGGGCGTGTTTGTAGCAGCTACAACAAAAATTCTTCTTCTATCAGGTACCAAATTTGAAGCTTCTATTATGACAATTCATATTATTCATAACATTGGCCAATCAAACTAGAGTCTTGACTAGAAAGGGACCCCAAAAAATAAACCTTTCACATTTGAATCCTTATATTTAAGGCACCCCTCTTCCTTGATTAAAATGGAATCTTGGTGGAAATAATCCAAATATTTCCTTGAAGGATCCATCATGTACCACTTCCAATGGCAACTAAAATATTTAGAAATGAATATTAAAAACTAGAATATCAAGGATTTTGGAAATATATATGAGCAAAAAAAAGGTTGGAAAGAGAAATGGAATTCATACAAGAAAACATTATAGAAGAAGGCAGATCAAAATAATTGAGCCATAGAGATGTGGTCACTCAACTCAAGCTAGAAGAACACCTCAAACAAGAAGATATTCTATGGATACAAAAGTCCAAAATCCAATGGATCAAGGAATGGGATAAAAATACCAAATTCTTTCACAAGACAATGGTTCATCACTAGCAGTGCAATAAAATTGTGAGCAAAAAGAAATGTCAACAATGGAAGCTCGAGGAGCGCATGAAAATTACAAAATATTTGATGGACTATTTCTAGAATAGTATAATGGAACCAATTTGGGACATAAGGCCCGACGTCAGGACAATAACAAGAACATACCAAAGTTACTTACTCCAGAGAAAAATGAAATTCTATTAAGGTAAATTGCTATGACTAAGGTAGAGAGGCTGTTATGGAAATTCCAATGAACAAATCATGGGGACCAGATGGATTTACAACTATTTTTTTTAGGAATTCAAGAAAATAAGATGTATGGAGGATAGTAGCGGATTTTGGCATATCATCCTTCATATTATTATCTCTAAAAGAAACATTCATCACCTTAATCCAAAAAAATTATTAGTATAAAACTACCTCAAGTTTGTGTCCCTTAGATCTTTGCAGTGTTATCTATAAATTTATTTCTAAAGTGATTTCTAACAAGTTGAAGCTGCTCCTTCCCTCTCTAATATCCCCTAAGAATACTAGTTATGTTGAAGGCAGGGAAATATTGAACAATATTCACTCAACATATGAACATATTTTCTCAGTTGAATATTCAAAAACCCTAGGAATGCTTATTAAACTGGATATGCCCAATGCATTTTATAGGATCAACTAGTAATTCATTTTTCACATGCTCAAGGATTTTGGTTTTGTTGATTCTTGGTTACATTGGATAAAGGCACTTGTTTCCAAATATTTCTTTTCTATCTTCTTTAATGGATCCCTATCCCCCACTCTTGTACCATCAAGATGCATAAGTCAAGGAGCCCCCTCTCTCTTTACATTTTTCTCCTCAATATGGAGGGTTTGGGACGTGCTATAAAATATTTAGTTCATGAGGGTAAACTAAAATATCCCCCTATTGGAATTGCAGACTCCCCATCTACCTATAAACAATATGTAGATGACACTCTTCTATTTGGGAAACCTATTGTCCGAGAATATATCACCTTCAAGTCATCCATTAGAAAATTTTTAAAAGCTCCTCGTACCTCCATTTATCTTTCCAATCACAAATTTTATTTTTCAATACTCCTTCACTCATGTGTATCCACATATCAATACTTTTAGGGATTCGAAGGAGTTCCATTCCATCCAAATAATTTGGATCCCCTCGAAGGGAAAGTCCTTTAAGGAAAAATAATTGGGGAGAGTTATTACAAAAAATTGAAGGGAATCTCTCTTTTTGGAATTTTGGTTATCTTACATTTGTAAGTAGAATCATTGTCCTAAAATCTATCTTGCAAGCTCTCCCTCTCTATCTTCTTTCAGCTTTTGTAGCACTGAAATTCATCCTTTTGAAAACTAGAAATTTACAAAGATCCTTTCTTGGGGGGAGCCAAACTAGATAGGAATTAATCCCTCATTGAATGGGAAAACTTATGCAAACCCAAATCCATTGGCATTTTGGGTTAGAGAACCTGAAATTCTCAGCCAGGCTTTAAGAGCCAAAACCTATTGAACATGGCTAAAGAAATAAAAATCCTTATGGAGCTAATTAAGGAAAGTGAAATATGCTCCAAATATAGAGGAAAAATAACTAATAAGATTGGAAGGAAACACAAGAGCCTCACATCTATGGAACATTTCATGGGGAAATATACAAATTTCAAAATCATTGATTCTGGGAAATTAAAAAAGGAAAATGACCCTCTTCTAGGAAGACTCGTGGAAATAATGGCCCAAAGTAGATATAGAAGAGAAAAGGTAGAGGATAAAAGAGAAAATAATTTCACAAGGGAAAATTATAGCAGCTAAATATTAGATTCATCCTTAAGATCAAATAAAATGGAGGGAATAAGAACACTACTCCTAATTGCCTATGAGTATTGATCAAATACATAGGAAGAAATATATAATAACTTGGAAATAAGAAAGATAAAAAACAAATAGACCAAGGAATTTTAATATTCGGTCACAATCCTTTAGGGACTTTCAATCTTAAGGAGGATTACAACATCCTTTTTGGAGCTATGAGGTAGGATACCCAAAGTAAATGGGTGAAGCTCTGGAATTTAAAATTGTGGCCCAACGTTACTCTCTTCCTATGGATACTTATGTTGGAAAATTAATTAATGTGGGATAAACTTCAAAAAAAAGGATTTGAAGAGCCATCTATATGTCATATATACTCAACCAACATAGAAATTGTGCGCCTACTAAACACCTATGAAGGTGCATCTCAATTGTGGGATCATATGACCATTATCTTTCAACAATCATATCGAAAAAATAGGTAGTCTACTAAAAACTATAGAGGAATGTAAACCCAACCCTTACTCGAACCAAATAGTAAATTTATATGTGAAACTAATTCTCAACTTCATTATGTGGGAAACTTAGAAAGAAAGAAACTGAAAAAAATTCCAAAATAAAATCAACTCCACCAAATTTTATCAGGTACTCTATCAACAACAAATTATATAACTAGTCTTCCTAATCCCATTTACTAATCGAGACTAGGATTGTAATCAACAGGAGAAGTGTATACTTCACAATATTACCTTACAACAAGATAGCTTGGTGGTTCAAACACCCAAGTCCCACCCTAGTTTTTATATTCTTAGTCATATGGTTTCTTAAACCTTATATGGAGCCTCAAATGCCAACCCAAGACTAGTGATGAGCCTCAGTATTGGAACAATAATGTTGCAACTCCCAAGGCTACTGACTTAAATTATCAACCCAGGTTTCATATAAACTTAAGAGGTGTCTACGCTATGTGTGCAGCATACAATGTGTCATTCTTTTGTTGATATGATGCAATGCCGTGAATATCATGAAATCAAGCCTAATCTAATTGAAAATATTGAATTGTTACCCTATTTGCAAAAAAATAGGAATTTTTCTCTCCCAAATGTAAATGCTAATCCTAATTGTAGAAATGTAAAGGCTATACTACTTGCAAAAATGTAAACGTTAACCTAGTAAAATGTAGTTTTTGCATTGAAAGGAAACCTAGTATATGGAATGGAAATAAAAATGCTTGAAATAGAAGCTATAGATTAAGAATAAAAGGAGAAAACTAATATAAATTTCATGGAGGAAAGAGCATTTAATAAATCATTTCATTTCAAAGAGTTTAGATCCAATGACAGAGTTCATTAGATGTGGCAATCAAGAAATTCATTATTGTGCTATCCAATTCATAAATCTATCCATTAACCCAAATTGCAGAAGTGAATTACAATGGAGAAGAGGCAAGGATTAAGAAATATTTGGTCTTAATTAATAATTGATTCATAGCCCAGGGGTCATGATTCAAGCCTAAGAGACAAGAACCAAGCTTTTGGAGAAAATTTGGTCAAGTTTACACTTGTTAGAGGACTACTACACGACTACTACTCCCCGGATAACTTGTCAAATGCGCAAGAAAATAGAATGAAAATGATATGTGAATTGTTTTTTTTATAAAGTAGGATGTCCTAGGAATACATTCCAAGAGGAATAACTCAAAAATACCCTTGTTGACATGTGCTACAAAATAACAGAAAATTACTACTTTAAAAATCAGAAATTCAAGATTTAGTGAGTTAGTTAACCTACCAAATGCCTAACCTAATCAAGTGAAAATTATATGGGGTAAATATTTTTTTTCAACTTGAATGTTTTTATGACCCAATCCAAGTATAATATACTCAAATGAATCTCATTAAAACTTTCTAAAAAATAGCAGAAAATTAGTAATATTTTGTTATAAGGGACTTCCAGAAATTATAGATTTGTGAACTAGTAAACCAATCCAAGTAGTTCAATGATGATGATGACTTTCCAAATATGTTATAAGGATGCATCATGCTTATGTCTCTGTAAATAACCTACAAAAAAACTCACTTCAATCATTTAACTAATGTAACCTACAATAAAAGAGGCATGAACACTAAATGTAGAAATAAGAGATGCAAGTGAAAAGAAAATTCAAAGGAAATAAAGAGATATTAAAACAGGGATCTGAGGCTCTTAGGATTGCCAAGCCCAAGGATAATCAGAGCCCTATGAAGGAAACCAAGCTTTAGAAGATAAAAATGGCACAAACCTTCATTATTTGAATCAATCCAAGTACATCCCTTCTAGAAATGAAAGTAGAGCTCCTAAATAACAAGTATTCTCCACAAGAAGACTAAGAAATACATTCCCTTAGAGGAAAATTTGAATTGGTACTTATACAAAGTTATGAGGAAGCATTCTCCTTGAAGGGAGGAAACTTTCCCCTCTAAAATTGCTCAAAATGTGGATCTGGTTCCCAACATTAAGAATCTTCATTAAATGACAAGAACATATTCCTAGATTTTCTCAATCAATGGAGCTCCAGAATTTGTCAATAATTTCATGATATTTTTTACATTTATTATCCAATTGTGTTCCATCATGTAGTAGGGAGCAAGTCCCTATATTATCTCATTCATAATTTACTCAATATTCTGCAAAAACAAATAATATTAGGCACATAATATGCAATTATCTACAAGCATTCCTAACAACATATTAACGATAAAAAAGCATTATTAAGTGTAGAAGGATACATTTAATATAGCTTTAATGTGTTTAAGAAAGGTTATATGGGCCTTAATTTGCATCTAAATGGGAGGCCCATCATACCCCCCTACTGAAAATTTTTCTCATCCTCTAAGCAACCTATCCATCTTCTTACCTTGTTCTTCTTTTATGCCTCAGATGAATTTTCTAATGTTCCCCACTAATGTGGATGTAGCTTGCTTTATTGAATGGAACCATGCATGCTCTTTAATTTCTTCATTTTTCTTTGGCTCCATTTTTATTTCAGCTCCTTCTTTGATTTCTCCCCTCTCAATCTCAACCTCTTCTTTTGTTAAGTCCTTCTTCTTAGGTTTTGAGGGAAATTTTGTCCACTATCAAGCTTCCTGTAGCAACTTGTGACTTTCATGTAGCACTTTCTCTTCATCCTGTAGAACCTTTATTCTTTCCTGTAGCAGCTTTGTTCCTTCTTGTAGCAGCTCTGCTCCTTCTTGTAGCAGATTTTTTTTCACTTGTAGCATGCATAACTTACTCAACAATTGTATGCAAATTGGAAGGAAAATATGCCAGTTACCCCTCTTGGGATGAATTATTTATGTTTGAAGGGGTTTTGAGGAAGTTTCTTAGTGATTTGGACCCTTTTTCACCTCTCAGCCCAATCCTATGACACCTCGTCTATAATCCTATAGCACTGCTAGTACTCCTGTAGCATTGTTTCTACTCTTGTAGCACTTCTGGTACTCCTATAGTAGCTAACCCAAATCATGTAGCAACAATTATTTTCATGCCAAGGGGTGGTGGGTCCACCTTTTTATTTTTATTTTGTTTTTTATTAATTTTTTCTTTTTTTTCTTTGTTTTTCATTGCATTCAAAATAAACTCAAAGTGCTTTGAGCTAACTGAGTTGTCCCTCACCTACCCCTTATCATTCCTTATCCTCCATTACGAATAAGTTATTACAACCCAATTTCTTATGCTCTCTTCACTTTTATCTCATTCCTCTCCCACATGTGGGTGTGTTGGTGGAAAGGTGAAGTTAATTGATAGATAAGGTTGAGGTTGCTCTGCTACTTATTTTGGCTATAAAAAAACATTTCCCTTCATACACTTGCAACTTTTTTTAGGCTAAAATAAGTTCATAGGAATTTTTTTAGAGGATTTCAAACCCGAACCTTACCCTCGGTGTGTTTTTGTAGGTGATGTTAGAGGTGCCGATGTGGCTATTGGAATACTGATATGATTGTTGGAACCTGATATATTGCTAGAAATTTTCTTGACATGATTGTTGGAGCTTAGATGTAGTGGTTGGAAGGTTGATGTGACTGTTGGAATTTCATCTGAGGTATGATTTATAATCTTCAGTAATTCTTTCATTGGCCTTGAATTTTTTATTGCTAATGGAAATTCCCCTACTTCAGGTTTCCAAGGTACTATTGTTGTATCTAACCTGGTGTGATTGATTCCTCCTAATGAATGATCCTGCAACAACCTAGAGGAATCCTTGTAGCTATAGGAGTATAAAAAGTTATATAGGAGTACTATCAGTGCTAGAGGATTGCATAAGAGGTTCTACAGGATCGGTCTGAGAGGTAGAGAAGGGTCCAAACCCTCCAAAAATTTCCTCCAAACCCCCACAAGCATAAGAAAACCATCCCAAGAGGGGTAAGTGGCATCTTCTCCTTCCAATTTTAATACAAATTTTGAGTAAATTTTGCCTACTATAGGAATCCTATAGCAAACCCCTATAGGCTTGAATTTATTTTTAAACAAATTGCTTGCACAAGAAGGGGAGGTGCCAAAGTATGCATTGTTTTCTTCCCTATTTGATTCATTTCTTTTAACTTTTGCAAAAGCACACAAAAATTTCATTAGGCATATTTCATTTCAAGAACATAAAATTGCATTGCATTGGTGTTTTCATTAAAAAAAAAATTATAAAAACAAAAAAAATCTTCAATACCACACTCCCCCACTTGATCACATGGTGTAGTAAGATCCACATCACCATCCAATTTTGTAGGTAGAAGGAGAAGAGGTGGCAGAGAAGGTAGAAGAAATGGATGGAGATGATGAAAATTAGGAAGATCCTCTTGGATTTCCCATTCAAGATATGAATATTAGTGTTCATATGAAGAGCATCTCTCCATCTTTCCTTCCCAACTCCCATAGTATGAGGTCAGAGGATCCAAAAACCTTTCTCTTTGAATTTAAAATCCTTTGTAGATCTTAAGGTTACTTATTAGACACTAAAAAATTGAGATTGTCCCTGAAAATGGCTCCAAAAAGTGATGAGCCCCAATATTATAACAAGAATGTTGAAACTCCAAAGACTACCAACTTAAATTATCAACCTGAGGTTCATACAAACTTAAGAGGTGTCGACACTATATGTGAAACATATAATGTGTCCTTCTTTGATTGATCTAATGCAATGAAGTGAATATGATGAAATCAATCCTAAACTAATTGAAAAATGGAAATGTTACCCTATTTTCAAGAAATAGGAATGTTTCTCGTTAAAATGTCAATTCTAATCCTAATTGTAGAAATGTAAAGGATATACTACTTGCAAAAATGTAAATATTAAGCTAGCAAAATGTAAATGTTGCATTGAAAGGAAACCTAGTATATGAAATAGAAAAAAAAATGTTTGAAATAGAAGCCATAGCTTAAGAATAAAGGAAGCAAACTAATTTAAATTGCATGAAGGAAATAGCATGTAATCAATCACTGCATTCCAAAGATTTTATATCCATTTACAGAGTACATTAGATGTGGCAATCAAGAATATCATTATTGTGCTATCCAATTCATAAATTTGTCCACTAACCCAAATTGTAGAAGTGAATTGAAATGGATAAGAGGAAAGGATTTAGAGGTATTTGGTATTACTCAATTTTGGGTTTGTTGAGGGACTTCCTATTTCATTTTCAGAGGTGAAATTCTTGGATTTATGAAAGACATACCACTGTGAAATCATTTTCCAATGATGTTTTCATTAATCAAGAATGAAGGCTCCACACAAAATACGATTAGATACCGTCCTAGTCTCAAACATAAATGAAGTACCCAACACTCAATCATGGATTCAGAGCATAGGGGTCATGATTCAAGCCTAAGAGACAAGAACCAAGCTTTTGGAGCAAATCGGGTCAAGTTTACACATGCTACAGGATTGTTACTGCTCAAGATAATTTTTCGAATTCCAATGAAAATCGAATGAAAATAAGATGGAACAATTTTTGTTATAAATTAGGATGTCCTAGGACTCCATTCCAAGTGGAATTAGTAAAAAATATACCCCTATTAACATGTGCTAAAAAATAACAAAAAAATGCTACTCTAAAAACCATAAATTCAAGAATTAGTGAGCTAGTTAACATACCAAATGCCTAACCTAATCAAGTGCAAATGCTATCGGGTATATTTTGTTATTAACTTGAATGTTTTATGACCCAATCCAAGTGGAATCAACTCAAATGAATCTCATCAACTATTGACACCTAATCTTTGGGATTAGGTAAATCCATTGAAATAATGTAAATAGGAAAATAAAGGGAATTGGATGATGAAGAGACATCGGGAGGTGAAACCCAATAGTCTCCCTCTCCATGTACATATTAATGTTGCATGTTAATGTAAAAATACAATTCACTTTGAGTAGTTACCTCCTGGTCTGACATGGTATCAGATCCAGCCCCATTTTTGGGTTCCTTCCTACCCTTGTAACTCCTTCTTGCCTCTGTTCTACATTTCTACACATTGACACCTCTATCATATTCTTGCAAAATCATGTGCTTTGTTGTTGAATGCATTGGTCGACACTGCATGTCATATTCCTACTATTGAAAGGGTTGAATTATTGCATTAAGGAAATGCTTTTCTACCTGGTGCATAGAAGGTTGAATCAGTGTGAAGACCAAAGCGAGGTGTTGCATTGAATGGTTCAAGTTCAATGGTGTTTTCCCTATGGTAATTATGTCTTAAGAGAATGAGAAGTTTGTTGATAAATTTTAAGAACGTATATGTTGGATTCAAGCCTATTTTAAGAGCATGATTGTGTCTGTGTATTGCATCAATGTCCATTTCCTACACATTCAAGCCCCCCCTTACTAACACAAATTATCATCATGTACGACCTATCTGTCTCATTTTTCTCCATTTGTCTCACAAAGGATTTAGAAATCAATCCAACATATAACTTTGTTGGTGTAGACTCCTCCTCCAGCAATTAATGGAGCCTCCCACTCCCAATTCTAAGTTGAAACTCACTCCTAGGGAGAAGGTGTCGATTACCCCTCACCTTCACCTCCATGTATCTTAGTGACTTGGCCATCATCATTGCCATTTATTTTGTGTTGAATTCTCTTCATATTGTTACCCAATTCGCAGTTAATTTACTGAAATATCTGCAGAAACCCTTCAGCAAATAGGAACCCCTGTGTTGAACTTGCTGGAGCGTTTGGTTCTGAGCAAGATTGAAAAATTGAGTTTTGAATTGTAGAAATGTATATATATTACTCCATAAAACTTTGTTGAAAATTATCACAAAGAATATTAACATCAGTTGAAAAATCCAGAAGGTCGGGTTGCGATACTACAGGGATTAAGAATCACAAGGGTGTTACAATTATCAGTAATCTATATGATTTTTCCCCAGAGAAATGGGTAAGATTGGTAAATCTTGTTCAATGTATTTGTGGTTCATGGTGCAACCTTGACGTCATCTTGTGTTGAATAATATGATGCGGTGAATGGTATGTCCACTCCTTTTTTAAAGATTGTGCATATATGTTGATTTTGTTGTGTGTATATGTTGAATGTATTGGTGGTATAAGTGGCATATAAAGTGTTTTGAGTGATTTTTATAAGGTCATGGTTTATAAAGTGAAGTTTTTGAAGAAAAAAGTTTGGTCTATTATTTATATGATATGAAATTGCATGGAGTTTGGAGGAATATTAAGGGTTTATTCTATTAATTGAAGTGTTTTTTACCTCAATTTTTTTTGCAAAGTATTTTGATCCCAAATCATTTTTTATGATGCATTCACTAATTTCCATTGTGGGAGTAGTTCTCTTTGGAAAAGAGAACTATCCTGAGTGGTCTCGGAAGATAAAACACACCCTCAATTTCAATGAGTTGTGGAAAGGGGTTTGTGAGGGAGAAGGAGACAAAGCACCTATAAAACCCACTTCAGATAAGGAGCTTTCCATTTGGGAAAACAAGAATAGAAATGTCTCTGCCTTGATTGCAGCATCAATAAATGAAGAGGTGAGTTACCATATTTCTCCATTTTCAAATGATTTTGAAGCCTTAAATAAGTTGAAGGAATTGTGTGACTCACACTTTGAACTTGAAGTTGTTCAATCAATGATTAAGTTTTTGCAGTCTTGAATTAAAAAATGATGACCCTCTCACCTTAACATCAAAAGTAAGATCCATTATGCATGATATAAAAAATATTGATGTTGAAATAGATATTTCTCTCATAGGTTATGTCAAGGCACTATATCCCACCTACTCATATTATCTTGAGTCATTTCAAGCAAGTGGAAACCTTAAGGAGATTACCTTTGACTCCCTTGAGAAGAAGTTTGTTGAGGGAGAGAAGGATTTTAGGAAGAATACAACTCTTCAGTCTTCTGAAGAAGCTATGTGTCTTGCACATAGAGAGAAGAATCACACACAATATTCTTCTAGAGGAAGAGGTGGCTAAAGAAGAAGGGGAAGGAGGAATTTTAGAGGAAGGGGGGGAAGACAGTTCCAAGGAGAAAAGTATAATATTCATTACATATGATGCAATAGAGATGGACATGATGCATCCACATGTAAGTTGCCTTGGGAGAGAATTAAGAAGGAAATAAATGAAGGCAAAGGTAAAACCAATGACAAAGGGAAATGTAAAGCACCCAAATTCACTCACTATGTTGTGGCACATTGTAATAGTAGAGTAACTGAGGACTTGTTTAATGTTTCACTTGCTTCTTGGAAAGATGATTGGTTTCTTGATTCATGAGAAAATTACCACATGAATTTTAGAAGATACTTTTTTGAAAAATTCACTGACAATGTTGATGGAGCGGTATACTTTGCAGACAAGTCAAAACTCAAGCCATAAGGGCTTGGCACCATCAGGCTCAAACTTCTTAGTCTTCCAGACTTTCCCCTACATGATGTTTTATCTCTCCTAGGGATGAGGAGAAACTTGTTGTCTTTTTTCCACATCTTCTAGCAAAGGCACTCCATTCACATGTTTGATGGCAAGGTTGAGGTTAGAAAAGCATCAAATCACTCACTTTTCATGACAGGGATAGAAGAAGAAAGACTTCTGAAGCTGCAAGGTACCTATGCTCATGCACAAAAATTTTCATATAGTTATCACTATGATGAAGGTAAGTTTCCATCAAGTCTTTTATGGCATGCTAGATTTGGACACTTGAACTATGACAACCTTTTTTTTGGAAGAAAAATGGTGTTACTAATTTTCCTACAATTCCTAGGAAACTTAAGCAATGTGATGCTTGTATCCTAGGAAATCATAACAACAGCCTTTTCATGATTCACATTCCACAACACATAGAAAAATTGAACTCATTCATTCATATTTATGTGGCCTAATTCCTGTTACTTTCGCAAATGGTAATAAATATATGATGACATGTATTGATGACTACACCAAAATGTGTTGGGTTTATTAATTGAAGAACAAATTTGATGCTTTTTAAACATTCAAGAGCTTTCATGCATGGTTTGAAAATGATTCACAATCTCATATTGGCTCTATTCTCACTAATAATGGAAAAGAATACACTTAAAACGAATTTGAAAACTATCTTTTCAATCATGGGATCAAACATCAAACAATTGTACCTCATAATCCCCAACAAAACAGAGTAGCTAAAAGAATGAGCAGGATAATATTAAATGTGTTATGTTCCATGATGTTTTTCAACAATGTTAAGTTGATATTTTGGGCTGATGCAATTATATGTGATGTGTATATAAAGAATAGGTGTCCATATAATACTATAAGAAACAAGACTCCCTATGAAATGTGGTATGGCCACATTCCTTCGGTAAGGCATCTCAAGGTTTTTGGTTCCACCTGTTATGCCTGGATACCTAAGGAACAAAGAAACAAACTCGGTGCAAGGAGTTGCAAATATATATATTCTTGAGATACTAAAATACCTCCAAATAATATAGTCTCTATGATGAAGTGAACATGAAGTTTATAATATCTAGAGATGTGATATTTCTTGAATCTTCCAAGATTGATAATGTTGTTGAGCGACAACTTGATCACTTGGATAGTTTCAGACATGCAAAATATTTTCAATAGTTTAATAATGATATTCCACATCTTGAAGGGGGGATTCATATACTAGATCAGTATGTTTAATCTTCTTTTGAATCACTCTCTACCACACATGAAACTCCAACCACTCATGACACTTTGAGTGATGTGATTGACATAATTGGGAGACTAAATCTTGGTTCAATCACAAATCAGTCAACTGAGCAACCTAAGCCATCTTAGAAAGGTCCTCCAAAATGGCTGATAAAGACACTTGAAAGTGTTCATCCTGATGAGGTTGGAAAGACAAGAACAAGAAGCTCAACCAGATAGAATGGAGGTGATGTAGATGATTTTGATTCACTGGTTGATATGGATGTTTCTTATGATTGTGAATTGAATTTTTCTATAGATTTTTAACCAACTTAATTGAATTAAGTTGTTTCTCATGATGAATGGAAAGAAGCGATGCAGAAAGAATATAATGCCTTGATAAAGAATGGCACCTGGAAGTTGGTTGATCCTCCATTAGGAACCAAACAAATAGGCTACATATGGGTCTACAAGAACAAGTATAAATCTAATGGCTCACTTTACTATCACAAAGGTAGGCTTGTGGCAAAAGGTTTTTCACATAAGAAAGGGGCCAATGGTGAGGATAATTTTTCCCCCACAAAAAAATGGGCTACCATCTAGACACTCTTTTCCTTGGCAACACAGAACGATTGGAAAGTCCATCAAATGGATGTAAAAACTACTTTCTTAAATGGGGATCTGAAAGAGAATGTTTTTAAGTCCCAACCATAAGGACTCGTTGTGAAGGGTGAGGAACATAAAATATGAAAGCTTGTAAAATAAATGTAGGGACTCAAGCAAGATCCGTGAGCCTAGTACAAGAAGTTAATTAAGCATCTTCTGAAACTAAACTTCAAACATTATGATCCTGATGATGCAGCTTTATTTGTTAAGAAAGTTGGCAAAACAATTGTATATATTGTAGCATATGTAGATGATATTTTAATGAAAGGGAACAATGAGAGCTACATTGCATCCATAAAGAAGGAATTGATGAAAGGTTTTGAAATGACATACTTGGGCTATGTTCACTACTATCTTAGTATTGAAGTAACTCAACATCCAAATTTTATATTTCTCTCTCAGAATAAGTACATTGGAGATATGTTGAATAGGTTTGGCATGGCTAAGTGCAATCCTCTGACTACTCTAATGGAATAGAAATTAAAGCTCACATCCACTGAAGGAAAAGAAATTTAAGATGCAACGAAGTATAGACATCTTGTAGGAAGTATTAGTTACATGACTACTACCGGACCATACATTTCATTTGTTGTTGGAATCCTTTCATGTTTATGCAAAGGCCTTGTGAGGGACATTTTTCTACTGCGAAAAGAGTTATAAAGTACTTGAAGGGAACTCAATACTTTGGACTTAAGTATACACAAGTGGGTGACTTTAGCTTGATTGGATACTCTGATTCAGAATTCGATGGAGATAAAGAAATTGGGGTATCTACTTTAGGTTATATTATGAGTCTTGGATCAAGAGCTATCTCCTGGAGGTAACACAAACAATCAGTTCGAGTAGATTCCACAAATGGGGCAAAATATGTGGCAATAGTTGAAGAAACAAAGGAAATTGTATGGCTCGGGAAAATTCTAGAAGATTTGGAGGAGAAACAAGTACATTCAACTCCTTTCATGATTGACAACACTTCTGCAATAAAGTTGGCCAAGAATCCAAAGTTCCATGATAGGAGGAAGCACATCAATACAAAATACCATCTGATTTTACATCATGTTGAGGCCAAGAAAATCCACCTATGCCATTATTCCACAAATAAGAAGATAACATACATCTTCACCAAAGCGCTTGGAAGAGAAAATTTTGAAAGATTCAGAATGATGCATAGACTAACCAACATCCCTTCAGATTAAGGGGGGGAATGTTGACACCTAATATTTGGGATTAACTAAATCCATGTAAATAATGAAAATAGGAAAATAAAGGGAATTGGAAGAAGAAGAGACATTTGTAGATGAAAATCAATAGTCTCCATCTTCATGTATATATTCATGTTCCATGTTAATGAAAAATTACAATTCTATTTGAGGAATTACCTCCTAGCCTGACATTAACACGTTCTAAGAAACAAAGAAAATTACTACTTTTTTGCTACAAGGGACTTCCAGAAATTCTAGATTTGTGAACTAGTAAACCAATCTAAGGAGCTCAATGCTGAATATGATTTTTCAAAGTTGTTCTAAGGATGCATCATTCACGTGACTCTGTAAATAACTTGCAAAACATCTCACTTTAATCAATTAACGAATAAAACCTACAACAAAATAGGAATGAACACTAAATGCATAAATAAGAGATGCAAGTGAACAATACATTCAAAGGAAATAGAAAGATTGTACAAGAGGGCTATGAGGCTCCTGGGATGGCCAATCCCAAGAATACTCATGTACCTATGAAGGAAACCAAGCTTTAGAAGCTAAAAATGGCACCAAACTTCATTATTTAAACCAATCCAAGGGCATCCCTACTAGAAACGAAAGTGGAGCTATTAAATAATAAATTTTATCCACATGAACATTAATAAATACATGCCCTGTTTCGCAGTAATTTGTAACCGTTGGTCACCGTCCCTGTTACCCTTTCTTTCGCGCATTGGAGGACGCATTTATGGACTTGTGACCAGTGACACAACTTAAAAACACTTGCATTGGATTCTCCTAAGTATGAACTTCAAAATCCCTGAAGACACCTTTTGCAGATTAGCCCTAAAAAGTGCCCTTTTTCCATTAGCGTGGGTCCACAGAGTCTTACCCGCGCCAATGGGTCAGTTCCTCTAAAGAGGGTGCGCCCATGGACGCTCTGTCACAGAACAAAGCCCGCGCCACCCAATTTTGGTTATGATTTTTAGCCAACGTGCACTGAAGTGTTTTTTCCTTCATTGCTCATGCAGTTCTCTGGGGAAAAATCTCATGGAAGTGGTCGAGTGTCATCCTCTTAGCCATGACAACCCAGTTCAGTGGCTATTCTGGGACAATGCCAAATCTTCAGTAGGTGTCCGGATACAATGCATACTTCCTCCTCCTCCATCTATAAATGACTATCACCCTGCATTAAACCAACTAGTTTTGCTAGAGCTAAGGTGAGTGCTGAGATTATGCTGGATTGATAGTGAGAATTGAGAGCTATAGAGGAGTTATGATGCCAAAATATTGAGAGAGAAGAGGTCACTTTGCAAGGTGTATTTAGCTGCTAGCCCAGTCAGAGGAGGTTCAACATCAGGCCTCTTTGGTTGTAATCTTTCTCTTATTTTATTGATTAATGAACGACTATCATTATGGTTCCACTCGTGTGTCTTCTGATGATATTTGAGTTATATCTTGTCTGACTGATATATAATTGCATATACTGGATTTTACGCTTGTGTTTGTATTGTTCTTTGCTTGTGCAGGTGTC
>APFE031587161.1:314111-339683 GCA_000404065.3 Pinus taeda | reverse complement strand
ACAAAGCCCGCGCCACCCAAATTTGGTTATGATTTTTAGCCAGCGCGCACTGAAGTGTTTTTTCCTCCATTGCTCATGTAGTTCTCTGGGGAAAAATCCCATGGAAGTGGTCGAGTGTCGTCTTTTTATCCATGACAACCAAGTTCAATGGCTATTATGGGACAATGCCAAATCTTCAGTAGGTGTCCGGATACAATGCATATTTCCTCCTCCTCCATCTATAAATGACTGTCACCCTGCATTAAACCAACTAGTTTTTTGCTAGAGCTAAGGTGAGTGCTGAGATTATGCTGGATTGATAGTGAGAATTGAGAGCTATAGAGGAGTTACGCTGCCAAAATATTGAGAGAGAAGAGGTCACTTTGCAAGGCGTATTTAGCTGCTGGCCCAGTCAGAGGAGGTTCAATGTCAGGCCTCTTTGGTTGTAATCTTTCTCTTCTTTTATTGATTAATGAACGACTATCATTATGGTTCCACTCGTGTGTCTTCTGATGATATTTGAGTTATATCTTGTCTGACTGATATATAATTGCATATACTGGATTTTATGCTTGTGTTTGTATTGTTCTTTGCTTGTGCAGGTGTCCGTTTACGTGGAGCGTAAGGATTGTGACCAGCCAAAGCTAAAGGACGAGAGCGGCGTTTATTCTACAACAAATAGCGTTGGATTCCAGGTAGATCATTCTGATCGATCTTTGATTTATGCAATTAGGAACCTACGTGTAGCGTGTGTGATTATTGCTAGACCCGTGTTGGGCTAGTGGGATCGCCTCTGTCCGCAGAGGGGATTTACCAGTTCAACATGCCCCTAGAGGAAAATTTGAATTGGTACTTAAAAAAAGTGATGAGGAAGCATTCTCCTTGAAAGGAGGAAACATTCCCCTCCAAAATCCCTCAAAAAGTGGACTTGGTTCCCAACACTAGGAATCTTCATTAAATGATAGCGAACACATTCCTAGATTTTATCAATCTTTGGAGATCTAGAGTTGGTCAATAATTTCATGATATTTTGTTCATTTATTATCCAATATTTGTCCATTCTGTAGTAGGGAGCATGTCCCTATATTATCTCATTGGAAATTTACTCAATATTCTCTCAATATTCTACAAAATAAATAATATTAGACACATAATATGAAATCATCTCTAAACCTTCCTAAGAACATATTAAATCTAAACAAACATTATTAAGTGTAGAAGAAGAGATTTAATACAGCCTTTAAGTGCCTAAGAAAGGTTATATGGGCCTTAATTTGTGTCTAATTTGGAGTCCCATCAACTAGCCAACTTTGTGCTGGACAATTGGTAGTCTGCATGGCTAGTGGTTGTGATAGTGTTGGAATTGATGTCAACTGGGATCAAATCATGATTAGGAGTCCATGAGGAATCCCATGGTAGTTTCAGGCTTCTAGTAGAGAATCATCATAGTAGAAAGCTTATTGAAAAGCCATAAAATTATGACTACTATGGTGATTGGTAGTCCAGGCTCAGGAGGAATACTATTGTAGCTGCAGGCTTCATGTAGAGAATCATCATAGTAGTAGGCTTACTTGAGAAGCCATAAAATTAGGAGTATGATGGTTGGGATTTTAGGATTCTAGGAACAAGACAAAGATTCAAGGAGCAAAGAATGGAAAAGAGTGTTGGGATGGGGTCCCCTAGGCCAGTTTTGGAGCAAAATCCCAAGTTTTGATGTAAAGAGATGTAAAGTCTCCACAAATTGTGGTCATGGAGTGCATAGCTAGTTAAGCGTCAAAAAGAGTTTTACCCTTCTTTTATGAAACTTGAGTTGGCTTTGGATTGTATTAATAGGAGTGTCTTAGAGACTCTAAGGCAAGTAAGTAAGAATTTTATGGGTACGAGTGAAGAAGCTTAGCATAGAGATAGAAGTCTTAGAGTAGGAAAAGGCTCTGCAGCTGAGTGTGCAGAGGCCTAGAGTAATGTATGTAACTGAGTGCATGGACCCCTGCAGCTAAGTGCCCAGGGAAGTTTCAAGTATGTAAACTTTTGCTGAATATCAATAAAGAAGATTGTTACAGAAATTCATGTGTTTAGTTCTTTTACTTCTGTTATGTATGAATGCGCTATATGTTGTGATGGATGATGGTTTTATAAAATAATGATGTATTGATGCACAACTTTACATGATCTATATAGTTATCTGAACACAATTAATTTTAAGTGATTATGCGAATATCCTAACACTCTCTGTTAAAGTTATTGAATACTTAGGTAATTATGAGTCATTACTGATCTAAGGGTAATCTAAAATGCGCTTAAGTAGCTAATTGATCTGTTTAGGGTCCATGAAAGCCAGTCATAGACCTTCGCGACAGTTTAGAGGCTGATTAGAGGAAATTACAGCACTAGGTCGCAGGAGCATAGAGTTTTGTGCGAAGGCAGATCTAGGTCACCAAAAGGACATCACACTGATCTTTGGGTGTGAAAACTTTTTTCCAACATCCCCCCATACTGCTTCAAGTGAGACTTTAATCCGCACATTGTAGATTGATGTCGAAAGGGCCAGTAGTGTAGGGATTTGTTTGACGCAGCTAACTCTAAACCTAAGTTAGGACCCCCTAATCCAACAAATGGTTTCGTTGTCAAGACCGAGATCTTCATAAAGAGCTATGTGATGTCACATCACTTGAATCTGACCAAGGAGGAAATTGAAAAGTGGTTGGATAGAAATATCCATGAATTCATGGTGCGGGAAAACAAGAATATATGCCTGACAAAAGAACAGTGATTGGAAAGATATTTATACACAGAAATACATGAAATCTTCTTCTGCACCTTCCCGATCAAACTATATGAGTGGACTGCTAAATTGGCAGATGACCAAGGAAGGTGGAGCCTTGACGGTCCAATAGTGTGGACCCTGGAGCTCGTGCAGAGATTGGAAGCTTTTGAAGATAAGATCATGTGCACTGCTGACCATTGGATCGATTGAGTTATAGGAGGATTTGCTACAAAGTTTACGATCGAAACTTGAGTCAGTTACAGTGAAGCAGAGTGACACTTCTTCAAAGGACCATGAGGTAAATATCTACGATCTTTGAATACTTGGATTACGATGTTGTTGTGTGAAAAACAAGTTATGCCATTGCCTTGATGTTTGGAGCTATGCGAAGTGGGAAGTTCTTTAGGGATAGGGGGAGAAAAGGTCCTGAATATAGCCTGTTGATTAAACCTCCTGTGAGTGATGACAAGGGAGAGACACAAGCTTCACTGCAGAGGGTTGTCCAGTTGATAAGGTAGCATTTTCCGCGAATACCTCATATGTCCACACCACCTTCACCTTCACCTCCACAACATACACCTTTTCCCACACCACCACCACCACTACCGCCAGTCAACACGTTGAATACAATGAAGTTGCCAATTTTCAAGGGCTTAGGAAATGAGGATCTAGATCAGTTTGTGTTTGTTGCGAAGGATGTGTGGACAACACAACAAATGACAGATGATAATATAAAAAAGGTGCAGTTGGTTACTGCTCTGTAGGATCGTGTGATGACATGGTATGTTAAGTACTACATTGATAATCTGTTGGCATCATTAGTAGACACTCAAATCGCATTGAACAAGGAATTCAGTAAGCAAAAGTTAGCCTCATAGTTAGTAATTGGATTAAAGGAAATCATGATGAGGCCTAGTGAAATTCCATGGAAGCTAGATCAAAGACTAAATTGTGGGATTCACGAAGATAATATGAATCTCATAGATAGTCAACACCACGATTGGTTTATAGCTGCACTCCTACCTCACATAAGGATTTCTTTATCGCAGCAAAGGACAGGAACCCAAGCGGAAGCCCTGGAAATTGCGATAAGATTGCATGAAACTCTTATTCAAGATGCATCGTTGGGGGTTCAACATATACATGCAGAGCTAAAAAAACCTTTGCTTGGAACTGTAGAGCTTGAAAAAAGAAAAAGCAGCTCGGTCGAAGGTGTGCAAAGAAATTTGGTGCCTCAAGTGTAAAAACCAGGGGTATGTTAAAGATCATTGCCCTGTTTTCGCGAATTATATAATAGGAGGGGGTTGATGCCCCTAATGCAGGAAGCTCCAGCGGGACCAAATGCGAGGCCCGCGCTATGGTAAACTATCTGTTAGGTGGCGGGAAAACATGTAACAAATAATTGTCACTTACTACAAAAGTTTGTACAGACACCACAACAATTGTTCTACAATTTCTACAAATCAGTGGTCCATGATGAATGCCACTGTAGAATCTCTAAATTAATGATGAAAAGGATGCCTACGTATTGAATGCAAGCTGAAACTTAGCCTCCGAATTAGGGTGTTGGGGGAGCATGTGGAGGATATCAGGGATGTGGACGAGGCTGAGGAGGAGGAGGACCTAGTAGGGGTCATGGGCAAGTCATTTGCTACAATTGCAGAACACCAGGATAGTACATGCGAGAGTGTACGAATCAGACAAGCCTGTCATGTCAATATTGCACACAGTTTGATGACACAATCAAAGAATTTCCTATGCTAATGGCCAAGATGTAGGAGAATAAGGCACAACCTTAGCATCCTACCCAGAACTTACAAATGATGAGGGTTGATCCCCTTGAAGAGGACCCGAATGTGAATATCATGCTAGGAAGCAGGATCGCGATTGGTGACGATAAAGGAAAACAACTTGAAGAAGGTTGATGGGTTCACAAGGCTCGTAGAAAAGGAGGTTGGATTTGATCTAGAGCGCGCAAAGGAAACATTCATGGAAGCAAAGACAAGCTTCGCCGAAGTCTTTACCTCATGGATTCAGAACAAACTGCCAGATACCAGCACGCCTACAGAGGTTGACCCCTCTCTGCTTACTACCTTCTCGAAGACTTGTATGAAACTACTACATGATAGCAAGGGTATGAAAGGAATATAAGAGTTGATAAACAAGTGTGTTGGTAATGATGATGCTCTTGACCACATGTAATCAGAAATATTGGTAAGCATAAGGCGAGAACAGGGTGTGAGATGAGGATTACTGCACAAATAGGAGACTATGAGATGCATCAAGTTATTTTGGATTAGGGGTCTGAGGCGAACGTATTGCCTAAACAAACTTGGGTGAGAATGGGAAGACCTAAACTACAATGGTCTCTAATTCACTAAGGATGACAAACTAGTAGAAGATTATCCCTATGGGATGATTGCAAGGAGTTACCATAGATATAGAAGGCACGTGCGGGCTGGATCATTTTGAAGTGATAGAAATTGTTCATGACAACAATCCATACCCCGTGCTCCTTGGAATAGATTGGGCTATCGATATGAACAGGGTCATCAACTTGAAGAAGCAGATGATGTCATTTGAAAGAAAATTGCTCTGCATTGTAATACCATTAGACCCTGCAGAAGGATCACACTATACTAAAGCAGTCCACGACTATGAGGAAAGTGACAATGATTTGGATAAAATATACAAAATTGTTGCACGAGACCAAGATTGGGTCAACCCAATGGCTAATGGATAGATTGCATGGGACCGTGAAAGTTCTTGTACCGCGGATTCAAATGAAGAGTTGGAACATGGGAAAAACGAGTTACACGAAGTATCCACACTGCACTGCAACATGATGACCAAATCGCTACACTGTGTGTTGTCGAAGGTAAGGAGTTTACCTTATTACGATGGTTTAACTGACGTAGATATATTTTTGGATGATTTTTAAAGGGAAGTTCCAAAGGATAACCATTTTCAGGTGCTATATTTGGCACTGCGCACTACGCCCACTTAGTGATGGGTTATGCACAAGGACAACTTTGATGAGTGGCGCTATTACAGGAGGATGATGAGGATGCGATTTGGTCACCGTAAAGTATGGCTAACTGAGAAGTATGATGGGAGGAATTATCCACGCAATCATTTGTCCAAATGGACTAATGTGTATGGAATGGAGCTGCAGCCAGAATGGGTGCACTTATTCTATCACAATGTGGATATAATCCCTATGAATTGGTACTTGGAAACGGAGCTCTGCCACGGCACCACAGAGTGGGACATATTAAGAGAAGAATTCTTGATGACCTTAATCTTTGAATAAATATTTGAAGCATTGATGAGGCACTACAGGAGGTTAAGGCAGTGATCTTCCAAATTCTGTAAGATCCTTTAGAATTGGTTCAACTGGATTGGAGCACCCAGCTGCACCATGTACTAGAATGTTATAATATGACTGCTGAAGTGGAGGATAAGGATCCAAGGAATATCAATGTTCTAGAGATGGAAGGTCACTGTGAGGTAACCTAGATATCACTGCGCCATTGAAGACTAGGCAAGTAAATATTGGTACGAAAGTGAAACCTAAAATTGCGAAGATCGAATATTATTGGGATGATGCCACAGTGGAAAAAAATGTTGAGCTACTCCGCCAGTACCAGGATATTTTTTCTACAAAATTTTTAGACTTGAAAGGCATCATAGGCGATTTGGGAGTGATAAAAATAACTTTGAAACAAGATGTGAAGCCTATTAAGGAGAGGTCATATCACCTTAATCCCAAATATAAGGAAAAGGTCTTCTTAGAATTGGACAAGATGCTTGAGGCTGGTATTATTGAACCAATGGAGGAATTTGACTGGGTGAGCCCAATGGTAGTTCAGAAAAGGAAGCAGAAGGATGAGATAAGGATTTACGTAGATTTAAGAAAGCTTAATGATGCATGTGTCCATGATCCTTTCATGACATTGTTTACTGATGAAGTATTAGATAATGTTAGAGGGTAGGAGGCCTACTCATTCACTGATGGGTTCTCCAAATACCATTAGATCAAGATCACGCCAGAAGACAGGAGTAAAACAACCTTCCCAATAGAATGGGGGTGTTTTCAGTATACAGTGATTCCATTTAGACTCAAAAATGCACTGGCAATATTCTCTTGCATAGTCATCGCGACGTTCAAAGAATTTATTCACAAATTCTTGGAGGTATATTTTGATGACTGGACAGTGTTTGGGCTAGTAAAGCACCACGTAGTCAGTTTGCGCTTAATTTTGTATACATGTTGAAGATATCAAATTGCGTTGAACCTGAACAAGTGTTTATTTATGTCCCCTTTGGGATTTTACTAGGTCATGTGGTATGCAGACAAGGACTCATGGTGGACCCTGGCAAGATAACAATAATTATCAATTTGGAAGGCCCAAGGAGTGTTAAACAGTTGCATGCAATGCTTGGCCATACCGGGTATTATCAAAAGTTCATCAAGGGATATGCTTAGATTACAACATGCATGGAAAAGTTGCTAAAGAAGGATACGACATTTTGTTGGCATGAAGAATGTAAGCACAATCTAGATGTTCTGAAAGAGAAAATGATTACCACATCGATCTTGGTATTCCTAGACTGGAAGAAGTAATTCCATGTGCACATTGATGCCTCATGTATTGCGTTGGGAGCATTGCTGACATAGGCTGGAAAAGGAGAATTGGACGAAGGATTGGTTATGGTGTACACACTCCAAAAGTTTAGGCACTATCTGTTGGGCAGACATTTCAATATGTACATAGACCACTCTGCCTTGAAGTACCTAGTCAATAAGCCTATGTTGGGGGGGGGTTGGAATATGCAGATGCCTACTCTTATTTTAAGAATATGATTTTGAGGTAATTTTGAAGCTAGGAAGGTTGAATGCAGGACCTGAACATCTGTCACGCATTGAGACAGGAGAGGAGCTTACTAATTTGGAGGAACGGTTGCCTGACGCACAGCTCTTCATGGTGCACGTAGTAGATAACCAATTTTCAAATATTATCCACTTTTTGACTACATGGAAACTCCTAGAAGGATACGCCAGTCAACAGAAAAGAGAGTTGGTAGTGCACGCGGCAGATTTTTCCGTAATTTTCAAACATTTGTATAAGATGGGATCAGACAAGATACTTCGACAATATGTGCTGATTTTGAACAAAACAGTGTCCTTGCTCAAGCTCATGGTAGAGCTGTAGGAGGGAATTATGTAGGAAAGGAAACATTGCAAAAGATTTTGCACGTTGGGTTATGGTGGCCTACGCTGCATAAATATTCTAAAGCATATTACAGGGTGTGTGATGCATGTCAAATAATGGGCAAGTCATCACGAAGGGATGAGTTGCCTTTGAATACTCAGGTGTCATTACAGCCATTTGAGAAATGGGCTATTGACTTTGTACGACCGATTTAGCCCCAAGGCCAGAAAATAGGTGTGTGTTATATCATCACCGTGATCGAATATATGACCAGATGGGCGAAGGCACAGCTTATGAAAGACTGTACAGGGGAAACATCAGCAAATTTTTTGTTTGAATATGTGTTGACCAGGTTCGGTTTCCCGAAGGTATTGATGAGTGATCATGGTACACACTTCCTCAATGAAATGATCAGTGCACTGACAAAAGAGTTCCAGGTTTTGCATCAGAGAAGTACACCATATCATCCACAGGCCAATGGAATAGTTGAGGCTTTCAATAAGATATTGGAGAATACACTAATGAATATTTGCAACACGTAGAGGAATGACTAGGATGTGTGCGTACCGGCGGTATTATGGGCATACAGGACTACTTGCAAAAATGTAAGAGCTCAGACGCCTTTTCGATTGGTTTATGGTATAGAGGTTGTAATGCCTATGGAATATAACCTGCCCAGTCTATGCATAGCGGCTTTCACAGGAATTGCAGACCGTGGAGCCTTAGAAGAATAGCTCACACAACTAATGGAGCTCAAAGAAGATAGGTTTTTGGTTGGATTCCATTAGCAGGTTTAGAAGGAACGCGAAAAATATTGGCATGATCGACACATCAAACTATGCACCTTCATGGCAAATGACTTGGTTTTATTATATGATAGTAAGTTCACTAAATTTCTAGGAAACAGATGCACTGGCTGGGACCGTATGTCATCAAAGAAATCACAGATGGGAGTGTAGTTCATCTTGCAAAGCTGAATGGAGAACCTTTCCCAAGAAAAGTGAATGGAAGCCAGTTGAAGCCATACACAGGGGATCCAGCTCAATGACTACATGACGGCAGGACAGTCTTAGCACTCCAGGTAGCTGCAAGCGAGTGCGGGAGTATAAACTACACTGCCTGGTTTTTGGAGCTATGTGACAAAGTATTTGTGTGAAAGAGGGTGATGTCACAGTATCAGAAGGTGCATTAAGGGAGTTGTGCTATGGGGGGAGATACCGCACATCACAGCTATAAAATGACCATTATAGTCACTCTTCATGATTTGACAGCTAGGAGATGATTAAGAGTGGGGGGGCAACATTTAAGGCTAAAATCTTTGAAGATCTGTAGCCAAATCAAAATTTATGGACGAATTTTAGGGGGAATGGTAAAACTTGTATTCGAATTCGCGTATAAATTATGTGTGGCCACCCAATAGAGAACACTTTGCATCCTTAGAATTTTTACGCTTTGTTGTCTGTTGTTTATGAATCCCAAAGTTTTCGCAGATTTGGTCACAAAGATCTGTGTTTGATACTTTACCTAAGGATACCCAACAGTTTATTCTCAACACTATGTGAGGACCAGGTGAGACTGCAAGCTCTGGAGGAATTGTTGCCTCTGAAGGAGCGGGTCCAGAATTTTTGAGCATGGAGGCTTCGGCTCCTATGCCTATAGGCATCAAGGTCGCCTAGGCTGAAGCCTACACCAGTACGTGAAAACCCTAAGCCGAAGGAAGACAAGCAGAAGTAGTCTATTCTAGTACACGAGTCATCGAGAAAGCACTCTACTACCCAAGCCTAGAAGAAAGATAAGCCGCTAGCGAAGGATAAGGAGAAGGTGGTAGATTTAGAGGCTGAAGAGGGCGCGGAGGATATAGACACTGAGGGAATGGAACCCATTTCTAAGTTGTTGGACTATATCCTTCCACATAAGGGGAAGGTGAAGACCACTAAGGACCCAGACGCAGATAAATTCCTCATTCATACGCCCCTGCTACCTGAGAGAATCACCTTTGAAGGTTCGCGCTTGGCACAAAATCCCCATTTAAAATTGGAAGACTGGGATTTGGCTGATCATGAGAGGTTTCCCCACCTCGCGACGGAGAACTACATGAAGCAAGTGTATTATAAAGAATCTGGTGTCACTGTGTTGGAGCCAGTTTGGTGGATTCACGGAGTAAATCAATCGGGGTTGTTAAACCTGTTGTGGGTGCCCCATTATCACCACTCCAACATCAATCACATATGCATAAAGCAATTGTTGACTCTGGTGCATGATGGGTGTTTATGGCTGAGCGCGCCTATCCCCATCACGGGCATGCTTATCCATTGGATCATGCTCCTACCACATTCAGGTTTGAATCCAGCCAAGGAGTTTGGTGGAAAGACTAGTGAGCACAACTTGGCAGAAAATATGAAGAAGAAATTTGACCTAGTCAAGAAGCCGTGGGTACTCCATCACGTCCATCACTTACCCCATGGTACAAATAGCCACGTAGGTATTAGTTGGTAAAGTCGTGAGGAAATGTTGTGCAGACGAGGTTCTAGCGCCTGTTATTTCATTAGCTGCATAGTGCATGGAGGGTGTGTAGTTTAACTGGTCATGTTACCTCTATAGCGAGTTCCTTGTGAATTGTCACGAGGCTCAAGACAAGAGGAAGACCTTCCACTATGCACAGTTGTTGCTCTCCATTGTGCTAGTTGCTTGGGAGATGTTAGAGGACAGAAAATTTCCTCCCGTGGAGAAAGGATTGCTAGAGGCTACACATATTTCCTTTCTTTGGGCCACAAAGGACTCTCGTAGGTCACAGAGACAAAAATTTTATGGGTTTTGATGGAGGTGAGCTTTCGCATGGCCATTAACCAACAGTCATGGCTGTCCCCGACTGTTCATGAGAAGTTACGAGAATACATGGAATTCAAGGAAGACTTCCACCGTGTGTATATCAGGGCACAGAAGGATCCATAACAAGAGTGGTTCGATTTGCCATATCTTGCCACAGATGATGTGATTCAGGAAGTTATCAAGCGATAGCCAGCAGATTGGCATACTCTGTCTAACTTCACTGCGGGTACAAGAAAAGGTGTGGGGAGTTTCGTGGAGAAGAAAAAGAAGGAGATAGTGAAATAGATGGTTGATAAGTTAGTTCCAAAGCGAAGAAAGGAGGCCGAGGAGAAGGCCTGACTAGAAAAGGAATGCACTGCAAAGCAACAAGTTGAACAAGAGAAACGTGACTCTGAGTGAACCTGAAATCCCATTCACCCCAAACCGAGGAAGAAGAGCAAGACAATGGCAGTGATGAAGTACAAATCACTTTGTTCTAGGTGAAGAGGTGCAACGAACAACAGAAGGTGGGGCCCCGAAAGAAGTTAAAAGTGACAAAGCCACTGCTCGATCCCAATACACTCACAGAAGACAATCTCAATGAGATCAGGGAAAAAATGCATGACACCATTGCGAAACTGTTGCAGCAGTTCGAACAATAGAACCTACAATCGCTAGGCACTATTCAAAAGGATCTGCATGAACCACAGACCTAGACTAGTAGTATCTAGGTGGGCATAGGGCAGGTGAGTGCCACACAGACGAGCCTGACACACGGGACTAGTTAGGCTATAGAGATGGTTAGATCAATGGATCTCTGGATGGTTGCACTACCAGAAGGGTCATTGAGTGTATAATTAGTCGATGAAAATATCATCGTAAGTACTTTGAAGAACATCAGCCTCAAACTCACAGTGATCCCCAACAAATATCTTCACATGCTGCAGACAGGTGTGACAACAGAGTTATGAGTGTGGGAGGAATGCGCTCTCAGCCTAATCAGTGAATATCAGGTGAACAATGAGCAAATGTTCACTGAGAAGATGGAGGCCCTGAAGGCAAAGGATATGATCCAGGCACAGAGTGCCCAGCTGGTAGCCGCGGTTGCAGAGGCTTGCAAGACAGTGCTGGAGTTGCACATACCTGAGGAGGTGTTGCTTGAGGCCAAGATCAGGAAAATTGTTGCTAGCGTCTGCGATGCTAAGGTAGAGGTGGCCCAAGCTTAGTTCAAGCTCAATATGAAAATCACAGAACAAGAACCCAAGTCACAGCCTTTGGCCCCTCCAGAAGTTAGGGCTCAGTGCGAAGTTGTCTTTAAGGATTGAATCGCTATTGTGGATGTCGCGGTTGTGGACTGCACAATGCTGTTTGAGCAGGCCATGGAAGTAGTGATGACCCTGTAGGAAGATCCCAACCTACAGAGATTAAAAATAGAGATCCGTGAGCTTCAGTAGTAGTACGATGAAGTGTGAGCGACGACGCGCTCAGTGGCTACAACACACTGCCTTGCCAAGCTACAGGAAGGGAAGAAACTCCTTACACAAGTGGAAGCAGTGCAGAAAAAAGAGGTAGTCCTTAAGGTGGGGTTGGGTCCTTGGTTGGAAGAATCCTACCAAGTCTCCAACAACATACAGGAAACATTGGCGAACCTACAACTTACACAGTAGAAGATCAAGTAGGGCAATGAAGGACCAGCCACAAAACAGTTGGTCGAACAAGTGAAGCAGGCAGCAACGCAGAGTGCAACTAAAGTAGCAGTGCTGCAGTGGAGCTGGGGGATCTTCATAGCAATATCTTCGCGTCATATGAGTGACTCGAGGGTGAGTCACGATATTTGTTTTGGGGGCTTATTGGGATGGGGTCCCTTGGGTCATTTTTGGGGAAAAAGCCCAATTTTTGGGGCAAAATCCCAAGTTTTGATGTAAAACATTATAAAGTATCTTTAAATTGTGGTCACAGAGCGTGTAGCTAGCTAAGAGTCAAAAAGGATTTTACCCTTCTTTTATGTCTTCAGTTGGCTTTTGAGATCTAGCCATGGTCCGCGGACCATGGGATTGTATAAATTGGAGCGTCTTAGAGAGTCTAAGGCAAGTAAGTAAGAAGTCTATAGGTATGGATGAAGAAGATTAGTGCAAAGATAGAAGTCTTAGAGGAGGAAAAGGCTCTGCAGCTATGTGCACTGAGGCCTAGAGTACTATCCGTAGTTGAGTGCGCAGACCCCTTCAACTGAGTGCGTGGGAAAGTTTCGAGTCTGTAAACCTTTGTTGAATATCGATAAAGAAGATTGTTATAGAAATTCCTGTGTTTAGTTCCTTTACTTCTGTTATGTATGAATGCGCTATATGTTTTGATGAATGATGGTTTTATAAAATAATGATGTATTGATGCGCAAATTTACATGATCTGTATTGTTATCTGAACGCAATTAATGTTAAGTAATTATGCGAAGATCCTAACACTCTATGTTAAAGTTATCGAATACTTAGGTAATTATGAGTAATTACTAATCTAAGGGTAATCTAAAATGCACGTAAGTAGCTAATTGACCTATTCATGGTCTGCGAAAGCCAGTCATAGACCTTCGTGGAGGTTTAGAGGCTGATTAGAGGAAGTTACATCACTATGTCGTAGGGGCATGTAGGTATGCGTGAAGGCAGATCTAGGTTGCCAAAAGGACATCACACTAATATCTAGGTGTAGAAACTTGGTTTTGACATTCCCCCATACTGCTTCAAGTGAGACTTCAGTCCGCGCACCACGGATTGATGTTGAAAGGGCCAGTAGTGTAGGGATTTGTTTGGTGCAACTAACTCTGAACTTGGGTCAAGACCCCCTAAGCCAACAAAGAGTTTGCAACCATTTTATAGGTAATAGATGGGATCAAATCCTACATCGAACCCTCTCCATTGGAAAGTGTTATAAAAGAGCCTTCCAATGGTTTTCGAAATCTAAAATTGGACTCCTGGATCAAAATTTATGTTCTACTGAAGTCAGGGTTTTGAAGTCCTAAGAAATCTCATATATCAAAGGCTAGAAGCCATCAGAACATTGCAGCAAGCTATATCAGAGGTCAAAAAATCAGAAGGATGAATATCAGAGGCCAGAGCACATTAGCATCCCATATCAGAACCTCAGAGCAGGTCATATCATTATATCAGAATGATGGATATCGGAACATCGGAGCAGGTGATATCATAACATCAGAATATCAGAGGTCGAAGCATATTAGAATATCAAAACTTCTTAACATTTATATTTTGAGAGTTTACGATATATGGAGCTACCGATATTGTTAAATTCATTAAGGGATGTGTAGCTAGATTAATGAAGGTTTTCCTTGCAAAACCAAGGTGTGTTGGTGTTGATCTAAAGATGATCTAAGGTGGTCATTGATGTCAACCCAGGAAGCACTAAGGGCTACCCTAATATTGCAAGGGAATTTTGACTAGACAACTTACTCTATTTTGAGTCAAGTGTCTTCTAGATAGATTCTAGTCATCAAGATGTTTCTATTGATATATGGCACACCAAGTAATTCTTCATGGTTTGAGAGATATTCATGTTTGAAGTTAGTAACCCCAGTTAGTGGGCTAAAACCCTATGGGGTTGTGGCATGGCACTCATAATTGGTTTTGGTCATTGAATAGTCATTAATTAATAATTTTTTTAAGCTCCTAAAATCCCTCCAACATTCTCTATAGAAGCCCCTCTCAACTCTATAAAAAGAAATCTCATATCTCCTCAAAATGCAGTGATCATGTCATTGTCGCTATAAGTTCATTTCTAAGAAGTCTTATATTCTGAAATTATAACCCATTTTATTTTCAATCCTGATGAACGTTGTGACTGAATTGTAGATATTGGTTTTCCATATTTTCAGAGATATGATTTGTGGAAGTTAGGGTTTTAGCAGGTTTCCGAATTTCATCTTAAAGAAGTGACCTTGGGAAAATCATCATAACTCTCTCTCTGAGAAGAGGATTGGAATTCTGTAAAAATTGGTGGGTAGTGCATGGACTATAGCTTTCTATGTATCAATTTTAGAGCCGAAGGAGGAAACAGTGACACGTGGCATGTTGTACAAGTTCGCTCTATAGAACTAGTCCATAATTAGGTCATTGTGAAAGATTGGGTATAACTTTGTCTTGAAAAGTCCAAATCGGGTCAAACCTATGGCATTGGAATGAAGACTTAGAGGGCTTCAACAAGACCAAAGATTACATGTTGGGAATCTAAAATCACAGAGATATATCAAATTAAATATTGTGCTCCTATAAGGCAAGAAAAACTACATCAAGTGTTGTTAAGGGGTGCAAAGGACCAGACTTTCTAGGGAAGAAAAGAGCAAGGTACAACAATATGATGTAGCAGAGGTAAGCTACAGGTAAGTATCTTCTGTATATGCATGTTCATCTCTTAATTGTATTAGGTTCTTCATATTCTAATTTGTTTTTTTTTTTTATTTAGCGCTGACATATGCTCTGCAGTATGAGGTAATTTTTGCTATTATCATGTCATGGGTATTTCCTTGAAGACTTTTTGCAGGTATTATATATTCATCAAGAGAAGAATCAATGCATAATCTAATGTTCTGAATAATGAGAAAGGGTAGCATGACAAGAGCATCAATCAAGGTGCAGAACAACAGCAAGAAGTTCACCACATGAAGTCTTCAAGTGGGCAGCATTGCATACAAACATTGTAAAAGTATCATTGTACAAAGTCATTATAAAAGAATCTTTGTAAAGGTTGTAAAAGTGTCTATCTGCCAAGAGTTGAAGAGGCACTGTCAGAAGGTCTAGTATCATCATTAGGTGGTTGTGTCATAGCTGGGGTTATGGTCTAGTGTGTCTTCTTCTTCTACATGATTCTATATCATTGTAAAGTGGACCATTTTCCCTGGTACGGGAGTCCATTCTTCTTTTATTCTTCTATAGGGTGGTAGGGTGGTTCTATTCTGGTGCATGAAGTCACCAACAGGTTCAAGCCTATGAAAACTTCAGGGTGGTAGGGTGGTGCTAGGGTGAGTTGTAGCTCATTGGGTGTTGGGGCATCCGTTCAGTTGACTACTGAAGAATCTCGGGTGTTGGAGCATCCATCTAGTGGGAGATGGAGAAGAATAATTTTCTAGATTCTAGGAAGTTGAAGCTTTATTTTTAATTGGAGTTGAAGATTAAAGAATTATTAGAAAAGTGTTCGGTGGTTTTTGACCTGCGGGTAGTTTTCCACCTAAATTTTTTGTGCCTCTTATGTTTTTTTATTCACTATTGTTACTACATAAACATTAATGATAATTGAAGATTAACTAATGCTCTGAAAAGATTTAAAAGTGCTAATTTCTAAAGAATACTGATTCAACCCCCCCAGTATTTTCCAACAATTGGTATCAAATTTTGGTTCCTTCAATAGTAGTTCAACAACTGGAAGGAGGTCATGGAGCATACTAAGAATGGTGTACCTATATTTAATGAAAATAATTATGCACTCTGGAAAGGAAGAATAGAGATGTATCTCTTGGCACAAGGTTACGAATTATGGGACACTGTTCAAAATGACTTTACACCAATCGCAAATGAACAAGGTAAGAAGAATTTGGTAAATGATGCAAAAGAAAAGAATGTGATTATCAGTGGATTTATTGAATCTTCTTATCATAATGTTTTAGGTTGTAAAACTGCCAAAAATGTATGGGCCAAGCTTGAGAATATATATGCTAGTGAATCAAATGTCAAAGAAGCAAAGCTTCAAATCTACAGAGAAACAATTGAGCAACTCAGAATGAAATAAGATGACAATATTACTGCATACTTCCAACATGTGGATGAAATAACCATCACTCTGGAAGGATTGGGAGAGCTTATTGACGAGAAGACTATTATACGAAAGATTCTTAGAACGTTACCATGAAGATTCAACCCAAAGGTATCGGTCTTAGAATATAGTGCAAATCTGGACAAACTCAGCAAAGATGAATTACATGGAGTTCTCATAGCATATGAAATGAGACTTGATGAAAAAGAGGGTACTTCACATCTAAGAAAACCAATAAGGACAAACAACCTTCAAAGGCAAAGACCTGCACTTGCACCTGCAAGTGTGAAGAAAAGGAAGATGATGAAGAAGGTTTTCCAGATGGAGAATATGCTTACTTTATGAGAAAACTAAAAATTGGTAAGGGAAAATTCAATGGTAAACTTCCATTGATATGCTTCGGTTGTTGTGAGGTTGGGAATTTTGCAGCAATATTTCCAAATATAAGTGATGGAAACTCAAAAGGAAAGAAAGGATTTAAGAAATTCAACAAGCAAGGCAAGAAGAAAGGATTCAAAAGGAACTTTCTCTCTAAATAAGATAGCTCATCATCTGATGAAGACAATGACAGTGAAGAAGAAGCCAATGAGAGAGTATTGTTTATGGCCAAGCATAATAAACAAGAGGTATCAAACAATGAAGAAGAAGGGTTGACCATAGAAGAATTTTCTAAGGAGGCAATCAAGCTTATAAAGGATCTCAAGGATGAGAAGATCCATTCCAATACTCTTGAAGAACAAGTTCAAGGTCTCAAAATTGAAGTTGAAGAACAAAAATGTATTGAAGAGTTACTTCAAAAGAAGTTGGAAGAAAGCAACCGAGAAATGGAAGCATTAGAATCCAAAGTAGTCTCGTTGTGTAAGGAAGTGAAGAAGGGAAAAACTATCTGAAACTATGCCAACAACTCAAGGGAGTTGGAAGAGGTCATCAACAATCAACAATCTTACAATGACAAAACTTGGCCTCAGCTACAAAGAATAAGAAGTAGGACCTTCTACAACAAAATACAATGAACCTATGAGATCTAACAGGCATGTAGACTTCATTGAACAAGAATCGCAAGAACAACATTGGAAGACAATTCCCCGACGAAGATTTCCATCTAGATACCAACATATTTTTCATAGATATTGTTATTCATGTGGAAAATTTGGTCATAAAGTTGTAGAATGTCGCACGTACCCTATGAACCAATACAATTATAGGAGATCTGTAAAATATGAACCTCCCACGGCTCAACAAAAAATCAATAGATTTAAACATTTAAGAAGTAATATTGAATGCTACAAATATAAAAACTTTGGACACATAGCCAGAGACTGCAGACTTGAAAATCCTCCAGAAGAATCTTCGAAGCCACAGAATGAACAAACATGGAAGAAGAAGAACATTGATAATTATTCTCTTGCTCTCAAGGCTCAAAACAACAAAGATGTGTGGTATGTTGATAGTGGTTGTTCAACACATATGATTGGAGATAGAAAGAAATTTGTATATCTGAAGGAGAAGAAGGATGGAATCGTGTCCTTTGGAAATGATGGATCTTAAAATGTTATAGGATCAGGTACCATCAGTCTCGGAAGCAAAGATGCTATAACCAAGAATGTTCTATTGTTTGAAAACATGAATCACAATCTGCTCAGTGTTGGACAAATGTGTGATCAAGGACACAAAATTCTATTCAACTCCATAAAATGTGAAATCAGGAAAGGCATGTATGGTAAAATTGTGGCTACAACAAGTCGAGCTCCAAATGACATATATGTTCTGGATGAAGCAACTAAAGCATGTCTACTAGCTAAAGAAGATGGAAATTGGTTATGGCACAAACGAATGGGTCACATAAACTTTGAAAATCTTGTCAGGATAAGAAAAAATAAAGCAGTACGAGAAATGTCAAAATCTCAAAACCTTCCAACACACTATGTGAGGCCTATCGGCATGGAAAGAAGACAAAATGTGGATTTAAAACAAAATAAAACTTTGTATCACATCCATTGGAATTGATACATACTGATCTATGTGGTCCTATGGGAACAAAAGGCTTAGATGGAGAATTGTATTTCATGTTAATGATATATGACTATACCAGGATGACACCCGTTAGTTTCCTAAAGAAAAAATATGAAGCATTTGAGTGCTTTAAGATCTACAAGGATTTGGTCAAAAATGAAACTGATTTAAAAATAAAGTGTCTAAGATCATATAATGGCGAAGAATTCACTTCCAAATTATTTTAGCAATACTGTGACGAAAATGAAATAAAAAGACAATTTTCAACAGCACGAACACCTCAACAAAATGGAGTTGTTGAAAGAAAGAACAAAATTGTATAGGAAATGGGTAGAACAATGCTAAAGGACTCAAAATTGGATGAAAAATTATGGGTTCAAGTAATTGATACGACAATCTTCATTTTCAACAGAAGTCTTCTCAGAAATAATTGCAATAAGACCCCATATGAATTATGGAAAGGAAAACTGTCTAATGTAAAATATTTCAGAATCTTCGAAAGAAAATGTTATATCAAAAGAGAAGATAAAAATTTGGGTAAGTTTGAATCACGTGTCGATGAAGGTATCTTTGTTGGTTACTCACGCAAAAGAAAGGCCTATAAATTCTATAATCTAAGACGAAAATAGATAGTGGAGACCATAAATGTTACATTTGATGAAGATAGTGTTCTAACGAATAATGATGAGGATATAGAATGTTTGAAACTTGGGACAGAGGTTGAAAAAGGTACAGAGAAAATTATAGAACAAGAAGCAATTGTCAACCAGGAAGAAGTAAATAATGATCAACAAGATATAACGGAACAAAAACAAGAAGCTCCTCCAAAGAGAACAAAATAATGGATTCAAAAGAGCCATCCATCAAATCAAATCATTGGTGACATAAATGAAGGAATTGGAACAAGAAAAGGTTGACAACCTCGTTCATCCCAACAAGCTCACATTTCTTTTTTAGCAACCTTTGAGCCTAGTAGTTTTGAGGAAGCCAGCCATACTGAACCTTGGGTAGCAGCTATGAATGAAGAATTGGATCAAATCGAGAAAAATAACACCTAAGAATTAGTTACATGACCAAAAGATAAAAATGTCATTGGGATTAAATGGGTGTTCAGGAAGAAATTGAATGAAGATGGACAGGTTACCAGAAACAAAGCAAGATTGGTTTACAAAGGCTATGCATAAGTGGAAGGAATTGATTTCGATGAAACATTTGAACCAGTTGCCAGAATGGAAGCCATCCAGATATTTCTCGCCTATGCATGTTCAAGAAAAATAAAAGTCTACCAAATGGATGTTAAGTCAACATTTCTGAATGGAGAATTAGAAGAAGAAGTTTACATCGAACAACCTGAAGGTTTTCTACTATAAAAAAAAGAAGACTATGTTTGTAGGTTAAAGAAGTCTATGTATGGTCTCAAGCAGGATCCTAGAGCATGGTATGCTCGTCTTGATGGATATCTATGTCAACACGAGTTCAAGAAAGTTACTGTTGATAGCAATATTTACGTACAAATAGATAAGGATAATTTAACAGTTGTTGAGGTATATGTGGATGATATAATCTTTGGTAGCAATGATGATAGACTAAGTAAGAACTTTTCTACAAATATGCAAAGTGAGTTCAAGATGTCTTTACTTGGTGAGTTGACATACTTCTTAGGGCTTCAAATATCTTAGCAAGAGAAAGCAATATTTATATGTCAAGCCAAGTACATCAAGGAAATGCTCAAGAAGTTAAAAAATGAAAAATTGCAAACCCATGCTTACTCTGATGGTAACAGGTTGCAAACTGAACATAGATGACTCATCTAAGGATGTGGATAAGAGGACCAGCCACAAATGAGAAAAAGAACGCGGTGGACGATCGATCTCCTGAGCTTCGACCGGGAAAGATGTCACTGAGGCTGAATGGGAGGATGGAAGCCTGGAGAAAGATGGGCTACAAGGCGGCCGTGAACAGAGAGGAGTCACGCAGGCGGCGTGAAGACGACATGGTCGAGATCCGGAAGAACAAAAGGGATGAGGGTTTGATTAAGAAATGCCGGGAAGAGGGGATCCCTACCCCGCCAAGCTCTGCTGAGATTCCCATGCAAAACCAGCAGCGGCACGCTATGGATCACAGGACCAGAGATCGAATCTCTCGAATTGCTGCTCAACTTGTCCATCAAGGGCATTCACAGTTGCAGAATGAAGGAGTACTTGAGCACATCGATTGCAGATCTAAAGGCGGGGCATCTGGATTCAAGGTGGCTGTCCTTGGAACCACAGGCGGCATCGGACAACCCCTTTCCATGCTCATGAAAATCAATCTGTTGGTCTCAGTCAATACCCTTGACGTCAATGCAGATATCAGTGAAATGGACACCACCGCCGTTGTGCGTGGATTTGTGGGTAAAGAGCAGCTGGAAGTAGCATTGATGGGAATGGATCTCGTGAACATCCCTGCAGGAATTCCACGGAAACCTGGGATTACTAGGGACGATGATCTAATCCTGTTTAAAAACCCTAGATCCACCATTGATCAATCAGATCGGGCTCTTAATAGATAGCTCAGCCATGATCTTGTAAGTCTGACACCCCAGATGGAAAACTGCCATGGCAGATCTGCTCTCGGAAGCACAAGAAGCCCTGGCACTAGGTCTAGGCACTTCATTGACTCTTTTCAGATCCAAATTTCTCAGCCTACAGATAGAACCATCTTGCAATGGGTCAGTTCTTCAGATCTTGTGCTGGATCTCAAATTGGATCTAGAACGGCGGATCAGGATCCCTTCAGGCCTTCAGAGACTTCTCTTTGAAGGTAAACAACTTGAAGACCTTCTTCCCCTCTCTTCTTACAACATTACTAGGAACAGCTCTTTGGTGGTAACCCTTCGTCTGAGAGGAGGTACAGCGGGACAGTCATCCTCTACTCGTCCCTTCTCATATAAAGATGCAGTACACTCTGAGATCCCCAAACCCTTAGAGACCCTTAAACCTAAGCCCTTTTTGGTTGATAAGATAGAAGAAGTTCCCTCTGTTGAACTCAACCATGAAGAACTTGCAACCCAACTTCAAGAATTTGCAGAAAGAGCCATTATTTGCAGATTCAATGGACTGTGGCCACGATCTCAGGATCTCTATGCATGGATCCATGCAAGCTGGACTCATCATTGCAAGGTCAGTTTCTGTTCAAAAGGTTACTTCATTGTCTTATTTGATAATAGTAAGCATCACGAAAAGGCATTACATGAAGGCCCTTGGTTCATGGGAACTGCGGGACTCTTCTTGACTCCTTGGTTCCCAGATTTTGACCCAGCTACTGCAGTCATTACCAGGACCCCTGTATGGATCAGGCTTCCAAACTTACCTTCCCACTTATGGCATACTCACGTCTACAGAGCTATAGGCAACACCTTGGGTAGTTTCATGATGGGAGACTACTGGCGAGAATCCAAACGTCTCTACTCATATGCCAAAATATGTGTGGAGTTAGATTTGAGCAAAGGACTTCCAGACCAAATCAATCTCAAGATAAATGACTTTGTCTGGTCCCAGACTCTGGATTACGAAAACACTACATTCTGTTGCCGCTATTGCCACCAATCAGGGCATTTGCAAAACACCTGCCCATCTCGCCCGCCAAAAAAGATAAAGGATAACCACTCCAAGCCCAAGTCCAAACGATGGGCTCCTTGCTCTCCACCTCCATGCATGGATTCTAATTCCTCCAGCTCTGAAAATGGAAGCAGCGATGCGGAAATGGATCAAGCCCCTCATCCTTTGGTCCCTTCCACCGATGATCCGGCACAGTACTCCGACATAGCTACCGCTCAAAAACGCGTCCACTTGACATCCTTAGATTCAGAAAATGAGGGCTCCCCTGCGGAGAACCCCAATCTTCAAGTGACTATTGCTCATTCATCCCACGACAGTTGGGTTGAAGTCCAAAAAAGGAATGGGAAAAAGCTTCGTATTGAGACTTCTACCCATTCGGGGTAGAAGTCAGTCTTCTTTTGCATCCAGCCATATGTTGTAGCTTCTTCCTTGTTTCACATATTTTCCGGAACCGAGGTTGATAGTCCTATCATTTCCAGTTGCTGGTTTTCTGTCTCTCTTGAATGTATCTTCTTGTACCATATTTTTGATTAATAGAATCAGTCCAATTTACAAAAAAAAAAGGATGTGGATAAGAGATTGTATAGATTTACGATTGGTAGTCTTCTATATGTAACAGCCTCTTGACCAGATGTTATGAAAGCAATTGGACAAGTAACAAGATTCCAAGTAGAACCAAAAGAATCACATATTATTGCTGTCAAAATAATTCTTCGATATCTAAGGGGCACAACAGAATATGGCTTGTGGTATCCCAAGGGAAATAATCTCATTATTCAAGTCTTTACAGATGCAGATTGGGCAGGAAGCATTGATGATCATAAGAGTACTAGTGGAGCAACATTATATTTTGGTGGTTGTCTCATATCGTGGTTGAGCAAAAGCAAACCTCAATCTTGTTATATACACCGGAAGTAGAATACATTGCAACGACAACTTGTTGTACTCAAGTCCTTTGGATGAAATAAACTTTGCAATATCTTCAAGTACAATTCAATGACCCTATTCCCATCTTTTGTAATAACACCAGTGCGATCATCATCTCCAAGAATCCTGTCATGCTTTCAGAAACAAAACACATTCCGATAAAATGTCATTTTTTTAGAGAACAAGTTGCTAAAAAGAATATCAAACTTGAATATGTTGGTACAAAAGAACAAATCGCCGATATCTTCACTAAACCTTTACCTCATGAATCATTTGAATATCTTTGCCAAAAGCTTGGGATTCTCCCAAGTTCTCATTAGATTTTCCTTATTCATAAAATAAAGGGGAGTGGAAGTGTGTACATGTCCGTAGGATGGTTGTGTGTCAGGGGGAGTTACCCTTTTCCATTGATGTCAAAGGGGGGGAGAAGGTAGTAGGAATAGGTTCCTTGATTGCAGGGGGAGTACTTGTGTTGCCATCAATGCCAAAGGGGGATATTTTTTATCTAAAGATGATCTCAGGTTGTCATTGATGTCAACCCAAGCAACACTAGGGGCTACCCTGATATTGAAAGGGAATTTGACTTGACAACTTACTCTATTTTGAGTCAAGGATATTCTAGATAGATTCTACTCATCGAGATGTTTCTGTTGATATATGGCACGCCAAGTAATTCTTCACGGTTTGAGAGATATTCATGTTTGAAGTTAGTAACCCCAGTTAGTGGGCTAAAACCCTATGCGGTTGTGGCATGGCACTCATAATTATTTTTGGTCATTGAATAGTCATTAATTTATATTTTTTTTAAGCTCCTAAAATCCCTCCAACATTCTCTATAGAAGCCCCTCTCAACTCTATAAAAATAAATCTCATATCTCCTCCAAATGTAGTGATTGTGGAATTTTTGCTATAACTTCATTTATGTGAAGTATAGATTCTAAAATTAAAACCCATTTGATTCGCAATCCTGATGAACATCAAGACTGAATTTTGGATCTTCGTTCACTATATTTTTGAATATTTGATCTGTGGAGGTTAGGGTTTTTGCAGGCTGCCGAATTGCATTTCAAAGAAGTGACCTTGGGAAAATTGTCATAACTCTTTCTCTGAGAAGAGGATTGGAATTACGTAAATAGTGGCGAACAATACATGGACTGTAGCTTTTTTTGTATCAATTTTAGAGCCGAAGGAGGAAACCATGAAATGTGGCACATCGTACAAGTTCGCTCTACTGAACTAGTCCATAATTAGGTCATTGTGAGAGATTGGGCATAACTTTGCCTTGAAAAGTCCAAATCGGGTCAGACCTATGGCATTGGAAAGAAGACTCAAAGATCTTATACAGGATCGAAGATCACATTTTGGGTATCTAAAATTTCAAAGATACATCAGATTAAATAGCGTGCTCCTAGAAGGCAAGAAAAACTAGATCAAGTGTTGTCAAGGGTTGCAAAGGACCATACTTTCTAGGGAAGAAAAGAGCAAGGTACAACAAAATGATGTAGTAGAGGTAAGCTACAGGTTAGTATCTTCTGTATATGAATGTTCATCTCTTAATTGTATTAGGTTCTTCATATTCTAATTTTTTTTTTTTATTTAGCGTTGACATATGCTCTACAGTATGAGGTAAGTTTTATTATCATGTCACGGGTATTTCCTTGAAGACTTTTTGCAGGTATTATATATTCATCAAGAGAAGACTCAATGCATAATCTAATGTTCTAAAGAATGAGAAAGGGTAGCATGACAAGAGCAGCAATCAAGGTGTAGAACAAAAGCAAGAAGTTCACCACATGAAGCCTTCAAGTGGGCAGCACTGCATACAAACATTGTAAAAATATCATTGTACAGATTCATTGTAAAAGAATATTCGTAAAAGTTGTACAAGTGTCCATCTACCAAGAGTTGAAGAGGTAGTGTTGGGAGATCTAGTATCATCATTAGGTGGTTGTGTCATAGTTAGGATTATGGTCTAGTGTGTCTTCTTCTTCTACATCATTCTATATCATTGTAAAGTGGATCATTTTTCTTGGTACGGGAATCCATTCTTCTTTTATTCTTCTATAGGGTGGTAGGGTGGTGCTAGGCTGGTGCATGAAGTGACCAATAGGTTCAATCCTAAGGGTGGTAGGGTGGTGCTACGGTGAGTTGTAGCTCATTGGGTGTTGGGGCATCCGTTCAGTTGACTATTGAAGAATCTCGGGCGTTGGAGCATCCATCCAATGGGAGCTGGAGAAGAAGGCTTTTCTAGACTCTAGGAAATTGGAGCTTTCTTTTCAATTGGAGTTGAAGATTAAAGAATTATTAGAAAAGCGTTCGGTGGTTTTTGAAATGGAGGGGGTTTTACACCTAAACTTTTTGTGCCTCCTATGTTCTTTTATTCACTGTTGTTACTACATAAAAATTAATGATAATTAAATATTAAATAATGCTCTAAAAAACATTTAAAAATGCTA
>APFE031587161.1:239848-312256 GCA_000404065.3 Pinus taeda | reverse complement strand
CTCTCAGTATTTTCCAACAGTTGGGACCCCTTCTCTCTCTTCCGATAAGACACATGGAGGCATGTGATTGGCTCCGTGAAGCTGAAGTGACAATTGATGTCAACATGATGTGAAAATACAGTGGAAAAGTGGCATCATATTTTGGCTTTTTCAGTGGCCCAATGGGGAAAATCAGAATGACACATGTCACCTCTCAAGAGTCGCCATGTGTAGAAGTGACGTCATCATATTGGAGATCAGTATATTAGAGGATGAGGACATCGTAACTCATGTGAAAAGGGATGTGGAAAAGGTTGCGATATACAGGGGCTTCGATATTATCTGCCACATGGTTGTATGGAGGTCAAAGGAACCAAGGGCTAAACAGAGGGAGTTAAGATGCAATCAAGACTTTTCAGAAGTTACAATACAGAGGGACTCCGATATAAAGCTACAATGGTAAGCTAAGTTGATGGTCACAAGTCTGATCATATGAGAAAGTAAATGCTCAAGGAGCTAAGCGCCAAGGGGGCTAAGGATATCAGATCTGTGTAATATCATAACATTTAGTTTGTATGAGATACGATATGATGGGGCTCCGATGAAACAGTACAGTGAGTTAAATGGATGAATGGGTCGGTAGTTAAAGATTAAATGTATATCGGTGGAGTTCTTTTATGGAGTTAGTTGCATCTATAGAAGGAGCTAAGATAAGGAAATGAGGACAACAGTTCACAGAGAAGAACTGAAAAATGGAGAAAGAAATCGGTTGCTTCGTGTGTACGTCTAGTAGATTTAAAGGAGGAACAGAGGCCATTCTTGAGTGATGTCAAGCTCCGTGGAGTAATGAATATGCATGGGAGTCATGGTAGAGTGTCTAGGTCGCTTGAGATTAAATTCTCAATATGGAGGATTATGCAGGGAGTCAGTGAATAATTCAGCAGCCCATCTTTGTGTTTAATTCCATTATAGAGTTCAACCAATAGACTCAATAACTGCAGGAGGAGACATACTGAGGTACACTCGGGCAGTATGGACATAGGAAATAGAGACAACATTGTGCAGTGTGCATTAGAGGATTAAAACCATCGATTTCCATCGAGCAAGGTGGGCAAGTGCTCATTGTTGATGGTCTTAGTAGTGAGAGCACAAGTGTAGTGAGAGGAGAGTGGGTGTTGTGAGAAAAACAACAAGAGAAGAGGCAAAGGGTGTGCAATAGAGAGCCTCTATAAGAGAAGGCAAAGTGTTGAGGACATGTTGTTGTGAGCAGTGAGAAAAGAGAAGCTGCAAGAGACCAAAGGGAGTATGTGGAACAACAGTGGGCTGAGAGCAAAATTTGTTTCTGAAACCAACTTGATTGGTACTTTCCAAAATTGTATATGCCTCTTTTTCAAGATTGAAAATTATATGAAATAATAGAACATTGGCAAGAGTAGGTTGTAGGCTGCATTCAGAAGAGGTTGGTGCTTCTTAGCAATTGGTGATTGCTAACCTAAGGGGTTTGGTGCCTCTTGTGAGTGGGTGATAAAAAACAAACTAATGTAATTAAGTAGGTGCTTTATTTACATCATAAACAAACAACAATTTGGTTATTTTTTCCCTCTAGGTTTCCATGTGAAAACACCAGTGTCAAAATGTGTATGCTACTCATGTGATTATCTGTATGAAAATATGAATTCTTAAACTTGTTGGTCACTTTATTTATGAATGAATTCTCTCATAAGTAACATAAAATAAAAAGGACTAAAATCATATTCAGGAAAAATATTTAAGAATCTCACTATTACTGATTCACCCTCTCTCTTAATAATTCCTTATTCCAACAATTGGTATCAGAGCTAAGTTCCTTTAGGAATAGTCTATCCACTAGAAGGTAGATCTATAAGGAATTATGTCTAGGCAAGAGAAGCAAGAGGCTTACTCAAGTAGAATACTAGTCTTTGATGTGACAAACTATGCCTTTTGGAAAGCAAGGATGGAATCATACCTTATGTCCCTCAGAGTAGATGTTTGGACTTCGGTGCTAATAGACTACAATGTCCCTGATATTCCTCCCACTATTGCAGATGGTAAAAAATTATATGGAAATAATGCTAAAGCCAAGAATTCCATTCTCTTTGGTCTTAGTAAATCAGAAATTGTAAATGTTATGCATTGTAAGTCTACTAAGGAAGTGTGGGTAAAGCTTAATCAGAGTCATGAAGGACATGACAAAGTCAAGCAGGCAAAACTTCAAACTTTTAGAATGAGGTTTGAGAGCTTAAGAATGAGTGAAGATGAAATCATAGTAGAGTACTTCCTCATTGTTGATGAAGTAACCAATATTATTAGAGGACTTGGTGATGAGTTCAAGGAAGAGATGATTTTTCAAAAAATATTAAGATCTCTGCCCATGAGATTTAATGCTAAAGTCTCAATTATTGAATAAATGGCTAATTTAAAAGATCTCAAGATGGACAAGTTGCATGGTAATCTCACAACCTATGAGATGAGAGTAGGAAGAGAGAAGTATGAACATAAGGAAGCAATATTTAAAGTATCCAAAAAGGCAAAGGAGCACAAAGATCATCAAGACTGCTATGGATATCAATATGATCAAAAGTTGGCTCAATTAACCAGGAAATTGAAGTGTGGCTCAGGAAAATATAAAAGGAAGTTTCCATTTAAATATTTTGACTATGGAAGAGTTGGACATTTTCCATCGAGATTCCCCTATAAAGAAAAGGTTGAAAAGGAAGATGATTAGAAATTGGGAAACAAGTCTCAGAAACATCAGAAGGAAAAGTCTATAAGAAGAAGGGTTTATACTCTAAAGAGGATAGCTCAGCACTAGATTCAGGGAGTAAAAACTCTTCGGAGGATGATTGCAATTAGTATTTACTTTTTTTTTTGAAGATTCTTCAGCGAAAATCACATAGAGATACTTTTGTCGATGTGTTTCGAACCAACCAGTGTGGTTCATCGTCAGGAAAAGTTGAATGAGCAGATCTCACTTTGCACACTAAATAGATAGGGCAGAATATCCAATGACCCAATTTTCTAGACCAGGTAACGGCTAAAATGACAACAGCTAGATTTGACCGGGAAACGACTAGTTTGACTTTGATAAGGGGTAAAAACTTTATTTATTTAAATAAGTTAATTCAGTTATTAATATTTTTATTAAAATAAATGTAAGTGGACCATTTTATAAATATATATTAGAATTAATATATTATCATAAATTAAATTATTTTCAAAATTATTAAATAGAGTGATCTATAGATAGTTAATTAAATTTTAATATAAGTTAAAGGGCCATATATATTAAAATAAATTAACTTAAAATTGTTAGAATAAGTAAAACACAAAAAATACATTAATTTAAAATTGTTAGATATCAAAGTTCTTATAAAAATACTAGTTAGTTATAAAAAAAATAGAGTAATAGTTAATTATATTTATAATGGTCCACTTACATTTATAACCGTATTAACTTATTTAAATAAATAAAGTTTTTAACCCTTATCAAAGTCAAACTAGTCGTTTCCTAGTCAAATCTAGTTATTGTCATTTTAGTCGTTACCTTGTCTAGAAAATTGGGTCATCGGATATTCTGCCCTATCTATTTAATGTGCAAAGCGAGGTCTGCTCATTCAACTTGTCCTGACGATGAACCACACTGGTTGGTTCGAAACACGTCGACAAAAGTATCTCTATATGATTTTCGCCGAAGAATCTTCAAAATTTTAAAATAAATTAATTAAATAATTCCAAGTAGTTGTTAAGACTAAATTCGATTTTAATTCACAATTTAATTCAAGGACAAATTAAATTGGAATATTCTTGTTGCCATATTTCAACACTCCCTCTCAACAAGAAAGGGATTATTTGCCACCTCGATCTTGTCTCTATGGAACTCGAATTTACACTTTGACAATGCCTTTGTCAAAATGTCAGCATCTTGCTCCTCTATTGAAATATACTGCAGCAACATGATCCTCCTTGCTACACAATGTTGGGCATGGAATCCCCCCACAATAGTTTTTGGGGCTCAAAGCCCGAGTTTTGGTCAAAGATGTTGTAAAACTCTGCGAATTGCAGGCGCAGAGCGCGAAGTGTACAATTGAGTCATAAGGTTGTCCGCCCTAAACATTGTATTGTAAACTAGTGTAAAGTCGGCCTACCCATGGTCCGCGGACCATGGGATTGTATAAATAGAGTGAGGCTCTAAGTTGTAAAGATAGTAATGGATAGAGAGGGTAGTGAAGGAATGGTTCAAGCTTATAGTAGAAGTCTAAGTGTCTTGGGTTGTAGTAGTAGGAAGAGGATCTGCAGCTGAGTGTGCAGAGGCCTAGTAGAGTCTGTAGCTGAGTGCGCAAACCCCTGTAGCTGAGTGTGCAGGGCAGATTCGAGTCTGTCATTGGGACAGAGAGCTAATAAAGAGAAGTTAATCCTAATTATGTGTTATTGTTGCGCATTGTGGTCTGTATGTTTATATTCGGTTATGTATTGCGCGCACTAATATGATTGTTGAATATGTTATAATAACTATAAATCTCACACACACAAGTTAAGTAATCAGTTAATTAGCAAGGAACTTGGGTATTATACGGGTCGCGTCCTGAGTAGGGCTGCACGTAAGCCACACCGCAAGTCGTGAAGGGATCGTGAGTGCGCGCACTGACAGGTCAGACCATGGACCTCCATAAGCCCGTCAGACATCCCAAGGGTGTGGAAACCTAGTTCTAGCACCCTCCCATACTACTTCGGTTGAGAACTCAGTCCGCGCTTCGCGGACTATTGCCGAAAGGGCCAGTAGTACCGGGATTTGCTTGGCTAAATCACCTCTGAACCTAGGTCAGGCCCCACTAAGCCAACAAATGGTTCCATTGCCGGGACCAAGATCTACATAAAGGAAGTCTGATGTCGTGCCACTGGAACCCTACAAAGAAAGAAATTGAAGAGTGGTTGGGCAAGAATGTTCGCGAGTTTGCGGCGCAGGAAAATAGAATCTGTGAGTATCTAAGGAGCAGTGGTTGGATTGCTACTTGTACACTAAAATCCATGAAATTTTCTTTGCATCTTTTCCATATAAGCTGTATGAGTGGATCGCAAAGTTAGCAGACAGCTAGGGAAGGTGTAGGCTCAACAAACCAATAATGTGGGCTCTGGAACTAGTGTGCAGACTAGAAGCCTCGGAAGAGAAGATAACACAAGTTGTGGACCACTAGCTCAACCGAATAATAGGAGGATTTATCACTGAGTTCACGATAAACACGACCGTCAACTACAGCGAGGCAAAGTGATGTTTTCTCAAGGGACCGCGAGGTAAGTATGTTAAATCTTTGAACACTTGGATTAAGATGTTATTGTGTGAAAAACGGGTTATGCGAATAAATTAATGTTTGGGACTATGCGGAGCAGAATGATCTACAGAAGAAGAAGTAGTGAAGAGTTAGAAAACATTCCCTTAATTTCACCCTCGCGGAAGAGCAAGGACGAGCTCGCGAAGGTTTCTCCAAGAAGCACGGTCAGCTTGATAAGGAAACAAATTTTGCATTTACCACCTCCACCCACACCGCCACCCGCTTCACCCCCCTCACCTCCATCTCCACCCACTCCACCTTCGCCACCTCCACAGTTCAGTATGGCGAGCGCGATCAAATTACCAGTATTTAGAGGAGTAGGGAATGAAGATCGGGACCAATTCTGGTTCATAGTAAGAGCAGTATGGGAAGCACAAGGTGTCGTGGATGATAATATCAAAAAGGCTACACTCGTGAGCGTGCTGCAAGATCGTGCATTAACATGGTATATCAAGCATTCTAACGACCACCCAAACGCAGGAATTGTAGAGATACAAATTGTGTTGAACAGGGAATTTAGCAAGCCAAAATCAGAGACATAATCAATCATCGAGTTTAAAAAGATCGCGATGTTCCCAGGCGAGACCCCTTAGGATCTGGACCAAAGGCTGAAGAGTACGATCCGTGAAGCCAAGATGACGTTAACGGATGCCCAGCATCGTGCATGGTTTATAGCCTCACTTACGCCATGCTTAAGGATGGCGCTGTCACAACAAAAACTTTCCACCCAAGCCAAAGCGTTGGAGATGGTAATGAGGTTGCATGAGACCCCCATATAGGACCCTGGATTGGGATTCCAATAGATGCACGTGTAGCTACAGAATCTGTGTCTAGAAATACGGATTTTGAAACAAGATAGGGCACCTCGGCCAGAGGTGCGCAAGGAAGTATGGTGCATAAAATGCAAAGGTCAGGGCCACGACAAATATCATTGTCCAGTGTTCGCGAACTGCTTGGAAAGAGGAGGGTGAATGCCATTAAGACTGGAGGAACAGGTGGCACTAAGCGTAGTATCTGCATTATGGTGAACGATCTGCCAGATAGGAGGAAAACATACCATGGATAATTTTCATCTGTTGCAGAAGTATATGCAGATGTCCGATTAGTTGTTTTGTAATTTCTGCAGGTCAGTAGGCCATGACGAATGCACTTGCCAAAGCTATGAAATAATGATGGATTGGACTCCTGCGTACAGGGTACAGACCGAAACGCGAGCCCTCGACCCAAATGCAGGGATGGCGCATGTTGGGCTTCAGGGGTGCGGTTGGGGTTGAGGTGGAATGGGACCAGGAAGGGGTCATGGCCAGGGCATTATGCCCACTATTGTATGAACCTGACTAGGATATCATGTTGGTACTATAATTAGTTTGTTCATGAGGCAGAAGATTTCCCTTCGCTGATAGTGAGAAGAAAGCATGTGGGTTCACAAGGCTCCTACAAAGGAATCCGAGTTTGATTTAGAATGCGCAAAGGAGACATTCATGGAGGCTAAGAAGAGCTTCAAAGAGGCCTCCACTTTAGGTACTAAGGATCAACTAGAACCAGGGATGGATCCTTCCATGCTCACTACCTTGCTGGAGACATGCATGAAACTGTTGCATGACAACAAGGTAGTCAAAGGGCTACAGGAACTTATCACTAGGTGCACGGGGTCAGGAGCACCATGCGTGGTCCGAAAAGTTGGAAAGCATGCATTATGCACAGGAAGGGAGATGAGGTTGACTATGCAAATAGGAAAGTATGAAATGGATCAGGTAATCCTGGATCTGGGTTCGGATGCGAATGTGCTACCAAAGAAAACATGGAAACGCATGGGCAGACCCAATTCGCAATGGTCCCCTATTCAATTATGGATGGTGAACCAACATAATATTTTTCCCATGGGAATATTGCAAGGGGTAACAGTCAATATTGAAGGTGCGAGCGCAGAAGCGGATTTTGAAGTGATAGAGATTGTTGATGACAACAATCCCTATCCCACGCTACTAGGAATAGACTGGGCTACTGATATGAACATAGTCATAAATCTGAAGAAGCGCAAAATGACCTTTGAGAAAAATTCACTATGCGTAGTAGTACCACTGGACCTAGCCAAGGTAACACAATACACTGAACCAGTGCGCGACGATGATAGTGATGACGATCTCGACTGTATCTATAAAATAACTGCACAAGGAGAGGATTGGGTGAATCCGACTATGGATGGAAGGATTTCGTGGGAGCGTGAAAGCTGCTGCACTTTGGATTCAGACGAAGAAATAGAGCAATGGCAGAATCGGCTGCACGAAGTAACAACGTTGAACTGTAACATGATGATCAGGTCATTGCGTTGCATAAAAACAAAGGCAAGGGAGCTGCCAACATATGATGGATTGTCAGTGGTGGATGAATTTCTGAGCAAATTCAAAAGTGCAGTACCAGAATAGCAGCGGTTCAATGCACTGAAGTGGACACTACGCGCAACACCAGCACAATGGTGGGGTACACATCAAGGAACTTTTGAAGACTGGCACGGATGTAGAAGGATGATGCGCCTACAGTTTGGAAAACCCTAGGTACAAATAGTATACAAATATGACGGATGAGATGATCCACACACGCACCTCGCGAAATGGACCAAGGTCTACGGGGAAGAGCCACAGCCTGAATGGAAGCAACTATTCTACCATACCCTGGACGTCATACCCATGAATTGGTATACGGAGACAAAGCTACGCCATGGTACAGGCGAATGGGATGTCTTGCACGAGGGATTCTTGTTAACATTCACATTTGAAGTTCATTAATTAGATACTGTGGATGATGCGTTACAAGAAATGAAAGCTGTTATCTTTAAAATACCGCAGGAGCCAATGGGAATACTTCAGCCAGAATGGGCGATACAGTTAAGCAGCGCACTGGAGTGTTATAACGTGAATGTTGAGGAGGATGATGAGGACCCATGGAAAATTAACATTTCAAAAACAAAAGGCTCTCGTGAGATTCGTGGACCATCACTTGAAGACCCCGACATAACTGTGCCACTAAAGACGAAGCAGGTCAACATTGGAATGAAGGCAAAACCAAAATATGCAATGCTTGGGGACTATTGGGATGATGCCACGGTCAACAAGGTCACTGAGTTACTCCGCGAATACCAAGACTTGTTCCCAAACAAAATTACAGACTTAAAAGGGATTGTGGGTGATTTAGGGACAATGAATATCACCCTAAAACCTGACGCGAAGCCCGTTAAGCAGAAGCCTTACTGCTTGAATCCAAAGCATAAAGAAAAGGTCTGCGACAAGTTAGACAAAATGCTCGCAGCTGGAATTATTCAACCAGTGGAAGAATCTGACTGGGTGAGTCCTATGGTGGTGTAGGAGAAAAAACAAAAGGGTGAAATAAGAATATGCGTAGACCTTAGGAAGTTGAACGATGCATGTGTACACAATCTATTCCCAACACCATTCACAAACAAAGTACTAGAGAATGTTGGCGGTCAGGAAGCATACTCATTCACGAATGGATTCTCAGGGTACCATCAGATCAAGATCACACCAGAAGATAGGAGCAAGATGACCTTCGCAATATAATGGGGGTGCTTTCAATACACGGTGATGCCATTTGAACTGAAGAATGTGCCAACTATAGTGGTAGCCGCGTTCAAAGAATACATCCACAAATTTTTGGAGGTCTATCTGGATGATTGGATTGTTTTTGGATTAGTTAAGCACCATGTAGCAAGCTTACGTTTAATGCTGGATACTTGCCGCCGACACCAAATTGCGCTAAACCTGAAGAAGTGCACATTCCTCGTTCCCTTTGGAAACCTTCTGGGACATGTAGTCTACAAACAAGGACAGATGGTGGACCCTGTGAAGATTTCCATTATCCTCAATTTAGAAGCACCGCGAAGTGTTAAACAATTGCCCGCTACCTTGGGACACACTGGATACTATAAGAAGTTCATCAAAAGTTACGCCCAAATAACCGCACCAATGGAAAATTTATTGAAAAAGATGTTACATATTGTTGGAATGATGATCATGAAGAGTTTGGATTTCCTAAAGGGGAAACTAGCCTCTACGCCAATCTTGGTCTTCCCAAAATGGGATGTGGAATTTCATGTACATGTTGATGCGTCATGTATCGCGTTGGGAGCCATACTCACACAAGAAGGCGCGAAGGGCATGGATCACCTGATCACGTTTGCGAGTCGAAGATTGTCCAAAGCGGAAAAGAACTACTCTACCACCGAACGCAAGGGGTTGGCAATGGTGTATGCACTCCAAAAATACTAACATTATTTACTCAGAGGACATTTCAAGATGTATATTGACCATTCCACGTTGAAATACCTGGTGAAAAAGCCTATGTTGGGGGGGGCGCATATGTTGATGGCTTTTACTATTTTAAGAATATAATTTTGAGGTCATAGTCAAGTCGAGACGCTTAAATGCAGGGCCAGACCACTTCTCATGAATTGAGATGGGCGAGGAACCAACAAATTTGGAGGAGGGACTACCTGATGCATAGCTCTTCGCAGTGTGCGTCGCAGATGGACACTTCGAAGATATAATCCACTTTCTAGCAACAGGAATTGTGTCGAAGGAGTACTCAATCCAATAGAAGAAGGAATTGTTGGTGTGTGCGGCAGACTTTTCTATCATCGCGGGGCACCTCTACACGATGGGAAACGATGAGATATTGCGAAGATACGTACCTGAATCTGAACAAGGTCAGATCCTCATGGAAGCACATGGGGGTGTTGTAGGAGGACATTATGCAGGACGCGCGACCGCAAAAAATATTCTTTGCGCAGGGCTATGGTGGCCAACCCCGCACCAGGATTCGAAAGCGCACTGTAAGGCCTGAGATATATGTCAAAGGACGGGAAAACCATCACGAAGGGACGAGATGCCACTAAATCCCCAAATGACACTGTAGCCATTTGAGAAATGGGCAATTGACTTTGTGGACCCAATCAAACATCAAGGAAATACAGGTGCGTGCTACATTATCACCGCAACGGAGTACCTGACATGATGGGCGGAAGCACAACTGGTCAAGGACTACACAGTCCCTACGACTGCAAAGTTTTTGTTCGAAACATGTTAACACAATTTGGCTGTCCAAAAATATTAATGAGCAATCGCGAAACACATTTCTTGAATGAAACCATCAACGCGCTCACAGAAGAATTCCAGGTTTATCACCAAAAAAGTACACCATATCACCCACAGGCCAATGGAACAGCATAAGCATTCAATAAAATATTGGAGACTGCACTGACCAAAGTATGTAACACGTAGCGGGACGACTGGGACCTGCGCATACCTACTATGTTATGGGTGTATAGGACAACGTGCAAGAAATTGACAGGACAGACACCATTCTAGTTGGTCTATGGTGAGGAAGCAGTCATGCCGATGGAATACATCATACCTAGTCTGCGAATAGTAGCACTCACAAGCATGATGAACCACGAAGCTCTAGAAGAAAGGCTCACGCAATTAGAGGAACTCGAGGAAGAATGATTTCTGGCCAGATTTCACCAGCAGATACAAAAGTAGCATGAAAAAGCCTGGCACGACCGCCATATCAAGTTGCACACCTTCAAGGTAAACAACTTAGTGCTACTGTATGACAACAAGTTTGAAAATTTTCTGGGAAAATTCAAAATGCATTGGCTAGGGCCATATGTGGTAAAAGAGGTCACCAACGGAGGCACGATCTAGCTAGTCAAACTCAATGGAGAACCCTTCCCAGGAAAAGTCAATGGCAACCGCTTGAAACCTTACACGAGTGGGTCAACTCTCTGACTAACCGACTGAAGCACAATCTTCACGACTCGAGGAGTCATACAAGGGCACGGGACTATAAACACAAGCACCAAAAGCCGGTACCAAAGAAGGAACATGAGTCAGATGCTGATGATTCAGAAGCAGGAATGTAGCAGGTCCAGCAAACAGCAGAATAGTGCGTCGCAGACCTTCGGGTAGTGCAGGATCGATTGAAGGGGCTTCGTGCCAAGATCACCGCACCAGCAGAGTGACTGGGGATGAATCATGATGATTGTGTTGGGGGCTTGTTGGGCATGGAATCCCCCCAAAGCAAGTTTTGGGGTTCAAAGCCCAAGTTTTGGTCAAAGATGTTGTAAAACTCCACGAATTGTAGGCGCAAAGTGTACAATTGAGTCATAGGGTTGTCCACCCTAAACATTGTATTGTAAACTAGTGTAAAGTTGGCCTACCCATGGTCCGCGAACCATGGGATTGTATACATAAAGTGAGGCTCTAAGTTGTAAAGATAGTGATGGATAGAGAGGGTAGCAGAGGAATGGTTCAAGCTTATAGTAGAAGTCTAAGTGTCTTGGGTTGTAGTAGTAGGAAGAGGCTCTGCAGATGGGTGCGTAGAGGCCTATTAGAGTCTGCAACTGAGTGCATCGACCCCTGCATCTGAGTGCATAGGGTAGAGTTGAGTCTGTAATCAGAACAAAGAGCTAATAAAGAGAATTTTATCCTAATTCTGTGTAATTGTTGTGCATTGTTTTCTGTATGTTTATATTCGGTTATGTGTTGTGTGCACTAATATGATTGTTGAAGATGTTATAATAACTATAAATCTCACACACACAAATTAAGTAATCGGTTAATTAGCAAGGAACTTGGGTATTATATGGGTCACGCCCCAATTAGGGTTGCGCAGAAGCCCCACTACAAGTCACGAAGGGATCACAAGTGCGCACAGCGACAAGTCAGACCGCGGACCTCCAGAAGCCCGTCAGACATCCCAAGGGTGTGGAAACCTGGTTCTAGCACCCTCCCATACTACTTCGGGTGAGATCTCAGTCCGCGCTCCACGGACTGTTGCCGAAAGGGCCAGTAGTACTGGGATTTTCTTGGCTAAATCACCTTTGAACCTGGGTCAAGCCCCACTAAGCCAACAAACATTCTCTAAGATGATGATAACAGATTTTGATGTGCTTGGAACTATCATGAAATACTGGATTCTCAGAGAGTTTGATATAACTCTGATTATCACAATAGATCACAGTTGGATCCATCCTCTGATCAAACAAACCAATTAGGATTTTCTACATCCAAATGTCCTCACATGCTGCCTAACTTGCAATCTTGTATTCTACCTCTGCCAAGTTGAGTGCAACCGATTTCTGTTTCTTGCTGTACAAAGAAAGTATCATTGAACCAAGGCTGAAAATCCCTCCTGATGTGCTCTTCCGATCTGATGGACTCCCTGCCCAATCTGCATCAGTGAAGCCCTGTAGCTTCACTCCCTTTGTCCGTCTATACCATAATCCATACTGATATGTGCCTCTGAGGTATCTCAATACATGCTTTGTCGCCTTCCAAAACATCTTGGTAGGTTGAACCATTGCTTGACTCAGTTGGTTCACCGCATAGCACAAATATGGTCCTGTGTTCACTAAGTACATCAGTGAACCCACAAGCTGTCTGTACACAGTAGCCTCGACCACTTCTCTTGAAGTAGCATCCTCCTTCCTCCAATTACCTGCTAGAGGAGTCTGCATGGGCTTGCACTTCTCCATGTGGAATCTCCTAAGTATCTCGTTGGCATACTTACGCTGAGATACAAACAACTCCCCATCCGTTTGCCACACTTCCATGCCAAGGAAGTAATGCATGAGACCCATGTCTTTCATCTCGAGTTCTCTTGCAAGGTCCTCCTTATAAGACAAGATCAACTGATCATCACCAATCAATATGAGATCATCAACATAAAGTACGATGATCAACAGCTTACCTTTCACCACGATGTGGTACAAGTTCACATCCACTTCACTGTTTGTGAAGTCCAACCCGGTGAAGTAGTTGTCTATCCTGGTGTACTAAGCATGAGGTGCTTGCTTCAGCCCATACAACGCTCTCTTGGGTTGGCACACATGTGACTCATGATCAAATATCTCAAAACCTTCCGGCTGCTCTATGTACACCTCTTCCTCAATCTAGCCATTAAGGAATGCAATCTTCACATCCATCTGATGGATCTTCCAACCCATCTGTGCGGATAGTGCCATCATAGGTCTGATAGATGAGTACCTAGCGATAGGACCAAAATTCTCATCATAGTCAATCCCCTCAACCTATGAAAAGCCATGGGCAATAAATCTTGCCTTATGCTTCTCCACACTACCATCATCAGCTTTCTTTACCTTGTAAAGCCAATGGGAACTCACAATTGACTTGCTCTCTGGTCTCGCAACCACGTCCCAAACATTGTTACGAACTATGGATTCATACTCCTCCACCATAGCATCAACCCAAATCAGATGTTGCACTTCTTCCTCAAAGGGCCATGTATCCAGTGTACCTCTCAGGTGACCTCCTTTTTCTACGCTGAGAAGATGGTGCTCCCACATTCTCTCTCGCATCCTCCAACAATCTGTCAGCTTCTCTTGTGCGCGTCCATCTATCTCTGGAAGAATCTACTTGAGTGAATTCCAAAGAATCAGTCTAAGGCTCCTCCTCCTTAGGAGCCAACCGTTCCTCCACAGCCTTTAGTTGGAGCTCCCTCTTAAGGGAAACTTGCATGGCCTTCTACTCATCAAACTTGAGATCTCTACGAACCACTGTCCTCCGACTAGTAGGCAAGTACACCCAATAGTTGTGAGGTGTATCAATGTACCCAACAAATATCCCCAACTCTGTTGTCGGCTCAAGCTTCTTCTGTGCATCCTTCATCACATGGAAATATACCAATGATCCAAAGATCCTGAAGTGGCACCCATATAGTCTCTTACCGGAGAAAGCTTCCTCTAGTGTCTTCATCCCAACTATGTGATGTGGGCTTCTATTCTGCAAATAGACTGTTGTGTTTCATGCCTCAGCCCACAAGTGAAGTGGTAGGCCTTTGTCATGCAGCATTGCTTGTGCTGCCCCTACAATAGTTTTGTTCTTCCTATCGGCCACCCCATTCTGCTGTGGGTTATGAGGTGTCATCAACTCTCGTTTAATTCCTTCCACTGCACAGAAGTCCTTAAACTCTTGAGAGACATATTCTCCACCATTGTCGCTTCTCAAGGCCTTGATCTTCTTCCCTCACTCTTTCTCGACCAAAGCTTTGAACTCACAAAACTTTGTGAAAGTTTGGTCCTTCTTCTGCATGAAATAAATCTAGAATTTACGAGAATAATCATCAAAAAAAATCACATAATACCTTTTCTTTGTTGTGGATGTCGTCTAGAATGGTCCACGCAAATCAGTATGAACTCGCTCTAAGATAGCCTCTGCTCAATTATCTCGATCATGAAAAGAAGACTTGGTGTACTTTCCCAAGGTACATCCTTTGCATGTGTCAACTTGCTCAAGTTTACCTTTGGGAAGTCCTATAGATATCTGCTACATTATCTTCAAATCCCCGTGATGCAAATGGCCTAACTACCTGTACCACAACTCACCAATGTCTTGGCTTTGCACCAATTTTTCTTTCGTACTCAATGGTGCACAATCATCTACCTCTAGTTTATAGAGATTCTTCACCCGAATCCTTATCCTCTTGGTCTGACCCATGGCTATGTGTCTTAGGAATGCCTTTCCTTTGCTGAAGAATCATAGCCTTTGTCCTCCAACATCGCAACCAATACCAAGTTCTTTCTCAGTCCAGGCACATACATCACATTTGTCAGGTGAGAGGAGCTCCATGCTCCCTCTAAAAAGCAACCATGCCCACTCTTGAAACATTATACCTTCTGTCATCACCCATCTCTATGCACATCTTGAGGTCTTTCTCCTCTAAGGCACTGAATAAATTTTTATCGTCGGTCATGTGGAATAAGGATCCACTGTCAAGATACCGGACACAACCCATCATCAATGACACCATGCATGCGATGAGGGTAAAGTCCATTTCGAACTGAGAGGCTAATGCCTCACCTTCTGATCCTTCTGAGGATCCCTTCTTAGACTTCTTCGATGGGAAATTAGTCACATAATGTCCCATCTTGTGACAATTAAAGCATCTTACTTTAGACATGTCACCCTTCTTCCCTCCATGAGAAGAATTTGATTTGAAATGGGAAGCCTTCCCCTTCCCTTTCCTTGCCTTACTTGCTAAGGCCATATTTTATTCATCATCATTCTTGGATGAAGAAAAATCTCGTGTGCTCCTTCTGATCTCCTTCTGCATAAGATCTTACCACAATCGTTCCCAATCTGGTAGTTTCTCGCTTCCATTCACAGAGTCCTAGTAGCTATTCCAACTCTTTGGAAGGCCAAGGAGAGCGAGGCTCACAATATCATCATCGGAATCAGTTATTCCCACACTGCCAAACTCATCTTTGCAAGTGGTGAGCTTGTTCAGATATGTGGAAATAGTATTGCCCTTCTCCATCTCGATTCTTCGAAGCTTATCCTTGAGCACCAATTTCCTCTGGTCTCTATTGTTTTGGTAGAGGTCCTTCAATGTCTCGAACTCCCTCAAGGATGATCTGTCTTGCCTTCACCACACACTTCTTCCACTCAGCCAACTCTTGTGCATTAGTTGAAGTTGGCTTTGGGATTTCTTGATCAATGAATTCCTTCAAGCCATTGTCTTCTAATACAGCCTCCATTTTATCTTTCCATGCTATGTAATTCAAGCTACCTTCCAAGGCATACTCAAATCTCAAGCCATATAACACCATTGCCAAACCTTGAAGTATGATATGAATTCGATTTGCACCTGAAACCCCAAACTTCAAACTTTGAATTCTCTTCTTAGTATATTGTTCATAGCTTCGATACCATGTAGAAAATTTCTACAAATCCAGATATGATACCATGTAGAAAATCTAATGGTAGGTTAACCTGATAATGCAATATAAATCAAAGCAGAATACTCTTCTACTATCAATTTGTGGAAGCTCAAAGATCGAGCTGAACAATATAACCAGAAGAAGAAGAATCAATGGCACAATACACATTAAAATACTTTGGGGAAAGCCTCAGCTAAAAACCCCACACTATTGTATTATCATACATTGTGGAAATACATAGGAATTATACAAAGCCTTAGCTCTCATAGCTAGCCAACTCTCAGTACAATCCTCACAGATGCTCACAAGCAATCTTGGCTTCTCTCCAGCCTTCCTCTCTGACCTCCAAGCTCCTATTTCCTTGCGTTGTTCCTTCTGGATGATTCCCTCTTACCAAGTGGAAAACCTTCCTCCAAAACTGCGCAATCCTCAAGGACAAATCCTTAACTGTATGCATGAGTTTTCTCCATGGGAAAACACATGAACTTGATAGTACATTGTCCTTGACTTTAATCTCAACTGGGTCTTTCTCAGAATAGACATGCATGAGTTTCTAATGAGGAAATATTCAGTTAACTAGAGTAGCACTAGTTGAGTGCATTAATGCATCAACTGACTATTAACTCACTATTAGTTCCTCAAATAGATTGGAACTAATTTAACTGGACTTAACTCATTAAACAGGGTTAACTAATTACAACTCAAATATAACTCAATCTTATCTCCTTAATTTAAGGGATAACCCTTGCATGACTTCAGAAAGACTTCTAACTTGAATTTCTCTAACTAATTAATTTAAAATTAATTAATTAATTATTTCCAAGTATTTCTTAAGACTAAATTCGATTTTAATTCACAATTTAATTCAAGGACAAATTAAATTGGAAGATTCTTGTTGTCATATTTCAACACACAATACATTCAGTTGTTTTTCTGCTATTCAAGATATCTTCTTGTATGAAATTAAGGTCCAAAATTTTATGAAAAAAGGTTTACGAAAGCTCGCACTATTGTACTTTCATACTTTTCTCAATAGAATGAATAGAACATTGTTTTAGGAATTTTCATAAAGAATTTTGAGAAGTTGCATTTCTGTAATCCTGAAATCATCTTTGTGAGAAGGACTAAAGTACTGGTATTTCTTTTATGAGGTGAGCAATTTGCATCTCGTATTTCTATATTTGTACCTCTGTTTTGTTCATAAGTAAATAGTTTCAATCACCTTTCATTGGGAAATTGGTCCCATTATATCCAATCTAAGCCACTACCTAAATGAAAAAGGAGTTGTCTTAGGTTCATGACTGGTAGTTTTCCCCCATGTTGATGCAATGATTTTCGAGACCTCAACACTTTTGGCACTAGAAGGAGGGCCTACAAACTATGAATGGAAATTAAATCCAATCCAAAAACAAAAGGCTATTCCAAGAGTCATTTCCCCTCCAAATATCCTACAACTTCCAAATCCCCTCCAGAATCTCCTACTTTTAGATCAGGAGTTGTACAATCACTTCCAAAGTCTCCTAGAATACTTTATGAGGTAATCCCTATGGATTATACTCCAAAATCACCAGAAATTACAGCTTTGGTAAAGAAATTGGAAGATGTCTCCATTTCAACATAAAATCATGAATCATCTGATGTTTTTGAAGGAAGTATAACTTCTATTTTTCACGGAACTGGTGTTTTGACTCGGTCCCAAAGTGCAAAACTTGGCATCTTGCCATTTGAATTTCCACTTCAATCCCGCCGAATGAAAAATGCTATATCAGATTCCTAAACATATACTAGTGATATTACCTCATACTCTCATTCACAAACATCTTCTTTTGTTCCTTTTTCATTTCCTTTTTCTCTACCGATCACTTCATCTATTTCCATTTCCTCTACACAAATGACTAGTGTTGCCTCAATCAGTACTGTCATAGATGCCAGTTCTTCTTTCATCACATCCACCTCCCCAACTATTATAATGGTAGTTAGACAGTGGTCCAATCCGGGAGTTGTTCAAATGCCAGCACCACTTTATCCTCTACCAAAACATTTTGAAAGATAGCTTCCCAAATTCAATCATGATCATGGGTTACATGTTGAATAGCGCCTTCATAATTATATGTTAGCCATCAATCTTAATGAGGTAGTTGAAGAAGACGTTATTGTTAGATTATTCTCGTACACTCTTATAGGATCAGCAGGGTCTTGGTACTTTCCATTACCAACCAATTCTATTACTAGTTGGGATATTTTTGAAGAACATTTTTTTACTAAATTTGGGGATGATCGCTCAACCACATCTCTTATCAATGACCTTTCCAATTTAAAAATGAATTCAGGGGAAAAGATAAAATATTTCAATTCTAGATTTAACAAATTCTTAAATAAAATCCCAATTACTTCTAGACCTAGTGTCCATGCGAAAATTGAATGGTACATTTCATCTCTTCCTTCTAACATAGCAATTTTTGTAGATAGAGCTAATAAAAATACCTAGGTAGAAAACATGAAAGAAAATGTGTTTGTAGAGAAGGGAATAAATGCACTAGAAAAGAAAAAGGATCAGGTAGACAAAAAAATAAAAAGATTTACATTTAAGGATGAATCTAAAAAGAAAGCACTTAAAGATCCCTTTGATCTTGAAGCCTTGCAACAAGTCCTTAAAACTAATTCTAACGAGATGGTAGAGATCAAAAACCAAGTAGCTTAATATTCTTCCAAAAAACATTTTAGAACATATAGAAGAAATCAGCCACCTAATCCACAACCTCCAAACATGATCTCTAATGCAGAAACCGATGATGAAGATGAGGAGGAAGCAACATTTTCTGCTGATGAATCCCAAGATGAACAAATAGCTTAGTTAAATGGAATGTGGGATTTTATTCTTCCTATTTCTGATAGTAAAAATGAATATGAATCATTACATGTTGGCACAAGAAGTAAAGATCTTGTTGATCCTATACAACCAATTCAAAAACAGAAACCTTCAACTTCCACTGCTAAAGATAAAGTTGTTAAAAAATCCACTTCCACTTCCCCCCAAGTAATTATGTCTTCATCCAATTCTCCATCTTTACCTAGAACCTTAGTTTCAGATACTATTGAGTACAATATAGTTGGGGATATGAAAAAAATAAAAGCAAACATTTCCCTTCATGAACTCACTAAACTCAAACAATGGCATAATTTTTTACTGAAAGAATTGAACGTAGTACCTACTTCTCCTCTTCTTGTTGTTGTGGTATCCAAAGCTTCTAACAAAATGGGTAAACCTCCTGGCCATTCATTATTTGATTCCTCTAATTTTATTTTGATAGGTGACAAGTATAATTCACATACCCCTCCTTTTCTTTTGACTTTTGAAATATTTAATAAAAATGTACATAACTACTTGGTAGATTCAGGGGCTTCTTTGAATATCATGTCATATTCAGTTTGTCTGAAATTAAACATGTCACCCCAAAAAACTGTAGTTCACATTGTGCAACTCGATAGGACAAAATTCAAAGTCATAGGAGGAATGAATTCAGTTTAAATTAGATTATCTTTGAATCCTTATGTTTTGTGTGTTGTTTTCTTTCGAAGTTCTTGCATCCATGATTGTTTGTATCGACGTTTTGAGCCATCCACTGTGGCTCATCATTAGGATAGATCAGTAATTATAGGCCACGGTGGATGGCTCGAAACGTCGATACAAACAATCATGGATGCGGGAACTCCATAAGAAAACAACACACAAAGCACTGATGACATAAGCCTCAAAACAATAATCCTGAAGTTTGTCAAATAATTGATATATTAGTTGTTGATATCCCAGATTTCTACGATTTAATTCTTAGTAGAGATTGGTCAGAAAAACTACACAGTTATTTTTCCACTGATTGGTCTCACTTATGCCTCCCATTTAATGGAAAGCTGAATCAAATTACAATCAACCGAGAAAACACATGAAACATTTGATAACAGATTTCGAATGTGAAAATGAGGCAGTAGAATTTAATAACAACATTCTTGGAAACTACTCTACTGAATCATTTTTTGAAAATCTTAAATCACAAACGTCACCATTTATGAGTAATTTTGTAACTTCTCAAATTGAAAAATTTTCACAGACAGACTTTTCCATATGTGTAAATATGCTAGAAAAACATTAGTTAATTCTTTATTCTAGACATTGTATCTTGATGGGTCAAAATCAAGTTATGGTGCAAGAGCAGGTTGCATATTGATTAATCCTAAAGGTGTGAAGACAATGCTGACTTGCAGATTGGAATTTGAATGCACAAATAATATTGCGGAATATGAGGCATTGGTCCAAGGTATGTACAAAGAAATTAGCCTTGACATTAAATACCTTCAAGTTTTTGGAGATTTAGAAATTGTAATTAAACAAGTAAGAAACATGTTGCATTGTATCTCTACACACTTGAAGTATTATCAGTCTTTGGTTCAGTCTCTCACTTCACATTTTTTAGCATTTAACATTTCTGTTATTCCTAAGATTCAGAATGACAGCACTGACCTTCTTGCTAACGTTGCATCAAAACTGATCCCATCTGAAGATTATAGTCCCGATAGATTTTCTGTAGAGTTAATATTTAGACCATCCATTCCTGATAATATCACCAATTGGCAGTTATTTAATGATGATGAAGACATTTTAAGATTCTTAACTTCTAAAAAATCATACGATGACCAAATAATTGATGAGGATGAACACAATGAAAAATTAAAACAGAAACCTAGATGCGGGTGTCAACAATGGTAATTAAGGTGACAAGACGGACCGCCGACGGGATTGAGAGCCATCTGGCTAATTGCATCGTCCTGAGAGCTTACCTTAGACGGATTAATAACACATTGCAGGCGATAATTAGTGACCCCGAAAGCTGTGACGAGCTCACCTCCCTCAATACCATGGCCCCTGCAAAACGTTTTGTTAATCCTCCCCTTCTCCATGGCATATGTTCTCTACAAGCCATTGAACCGTGCATCAGAACTACAATAGGTAGTCGTTGCCTGATTCTTCCTTGCCTGGATCTTGGCAATGGTTTCCATTTTTCACATTCCAGTCACTGTCTTTTAGTTCGAGGCCCAATCACCCCTGCTCACACACAGCGTCGCCTTTCCTCTAATTCCTCTGTTGTCAATATATCTTACAATTCTGCCATGGCTCGCCTCAGGCACCGCATGTGCAGTAGACGTGGTGGAACTCATGGAGGATATACCTGCTCGCAAGCTTCGACCAGCTCTGCCTCTGAATCCCTAAACTCAACTACTGAGATGCCTAACGTGCTCATTTACCCCACTCATCGCTACCCGAATACCAGAAGTGGCAGAGGTAGGAGGGACAATGTTGTTCGCGGATTTTCCACTTCCTCCTTTTCCCGCCCCTCACAGCACTCAATTTCGCTTCCATATTTCCTTAAATAGGACTACAATCACTACAACTATCACAATTTCCTTCGAGGAAGAGTCTGTGACGCAAGCTCCTCTATTAAGTCGCGGGAACAAGCAGAGCAGGGAAGTGCCTGGTAGTCTTGGGATCAGCATCCCAGGAAACAAGTAGCAAAGTGAAAGCAAAAAGGCTCTACATGGCAAGGCTAAAGCTAGTGACACTTCGGGAGAGGAGGACAAGCATAACAGCACGAAAGCTTCAGGCAGCAGGCAGAACGACACTTTTGAGCGATAGATGGAGGCAGAAGGCACTGAGGAAGCTCCACCTACTCAGGGACAAGGCGCGTCTGAAGAGGATGACGACTGGTATCAATTTGCCTGCCGGATTAAGCAGGAGCCTGCTCTGGAGGAGCCACCGGCCTAACACGTGGCCTCATGCAAAGGTGCCCAGCTTCCAGGTGGATATGTCTCACTGGTTTTCGTGGTTTTGTGGTTTCATGGTCTTGTGGTCTGGATGTGTCTTGATTCTCCGCCATGTGTTTTGGATCCTCTGGCTGAGTCTCTGCCAAGTGGACATGTCTTGTTGTCTCGCTATCTCTTGGTTCTAGATTTGCATTCTCTTTTTATTTTTCAAGAAAACCAAGGTCTACTCGACTATAGTTTTTTCTAGTTCAATGGTTGGTTTCCCCCAAAACAGGGGCAGTCTTTAAAGGCTTCTTGGACTGGTTTCCCATATGTTGGGGTAGTCTAAATCAAACAATTTCAATTTTTTATGATGACAGATGTTCAACAACTCTGAGGCCAAGCCTCTCTGTAACTTTTTTGTACTATATCAATAGATTAATATTACTTAGAAAAAAAAAAAGATAAATTAAAACAGAAAATCAATGATAATCCCATACCCAAATATGTAGTAAAACTTGAGGATCTCTATGATTTAAAAGACATACTTAAAAGAGTTACTAATTCAAAACTATAGAGTTCTACTTTGAGATCTGAATTAATAAACCTTGGGACAGATCATAAACCTTAGAACATCAATTTAAGACTTGGTCTCTCGTCTGAAGAAAGATTATCCTCCATTCATTTGTTAAAAAAATATAAGGATATCTTTGCTTGGAGTTATGAAGATCTCAAAACATTTGACACCTCAATCATTCAACACGCAATTCCGATGACATCTAATGATAAACCTGTCCAACAAAAATTAAGGAAAATTTATCCGAACTTAGAAAATCAAATCAAAACGGAATTGAATAAACTCTTTAAGGCTAAAATATTTTTTCTTAGTAGGCATTCAAGATGGGGTTCCAACTTGGTACCTATTAGGAAGAAAAATGGTGATATCTGAATTTGTATTGATTTTAGGAATCTCAATAAGGCCAGTCAAAAGATAATTTCCTGCTACCCACTATGAAACAAATTTTACGATGAGTTGTTGGTTCTGAAATTATGTCTTTCCTTGATTGTTTCTCAAGATATAATCAAATAATGGTCCACCCAGATGATAGGCTAAAGACTACTTTCAGAACTAAAGGGGGAACTTATGCCTACCAAAAAAGTCCATGTGGTTTAGTAAACGCAGGGGCCACTTTCCAACTAGCCATGGATATATCTTTCAAAGGTCTGTTAAACAAAATGGTTGTTGTTTATCTGGGTGACATTATTGTTTATTCAAAGAACAGATATAATCATTTGTAGGACTTAAGACAAATTTTTGAACGTTGTAGAAAATATGGGATTTCATTAAATCTGAAGAAAAAAGGGTATTTTTTCGCTCTTAGTGAAGGGAAACTTTTAGGATTCATTGTGTTAAAAAATGGAATTTACATTTACCCTGATAGAATAAAAGAAATTTCATAAATTTCCGCACCATAGAACAAAAAAAGCATGCAATCATTTTTTGGACATATCAATTTTGTCAAAAGGTTTGTCCCTGATTTCTCACAAATTATTTTGTCGTTGCAACAAATGGTTAAGAAAGACGCAGTTTTTAAATGGGGTCATCATTAAAAGCAAGCATTCAATTTAATCAAACCAGGAATTATCAATGCTCCTTCTTTAAATACTCTGAATTTCTCCGATCATTTCATCTTATATACCTTTGCTTCTTCAACGTTTTATGTTGTTGTTTTGACACAAATTGATAATCAGAAAATTGAAGCACCCATATCTTTTTTTAGTTCAAATTTTCAGGGTGCTGAATTGAATTATTTAGAAGTAAAGAAACAAGCATTTGTTGTATATAAATCTGTAAAGAATTTTAGACCTTTTCTTTTAAAAACACACACGAAAGTAATAGTCCCATTCCCAGTAGTGAGGCAATTACTAATGCAGAAAGAATTAGGAGCAAAGAGATAAAAGTGGGTAACAGCTCTACAGGAGTATGATATTGAAATTAAACTAGCCAGAACTATCAAAGGGTAAGGTTTCTTCAAGCTACTTACGGGTGAATCCAACATACCATCCGAAGGGGACATAGGTAACAATGAACACATTTATGAGGTAAGTGTAATTGATGTTGAGTCCCAATGCGCTGATTTAATTTTTTTCTTCGAAAAATGGATATGCTCCTCCTGAACTCAATCATAAAAGAAAAAGAGCTTTACGATTAAAAGCAAGCGATTATGAGATTGTTGATAACATGTCATTTAGGAGAAACTATGATGCCATAATGTTAAGATGCCTTGAAAAGTTTGAAGCACAAACAGTTTTGCAGGAACTTCACGATGGACCAGCAGGTGGACACCTTGGAGGAGATACTACTGCACACAAATATTACGTGTTGGATACTACTAGCCCACTCTCTTCAAAGATACCCACACATACGTAAGGAAATGCAAAACATGCCAAATTGCTTCTGGAAGACAACGAAAACTAGCCTTGCCTGTGCAGCCAGTCAACATCGAATTGTCTTTCAAACAATGGGGATTGGATATCAAAGGTGAGATCATTCCTAATTCTTCTAAAAAGCATATATATATTCTAACTGCTACAGGTTACTTCACTAAGTGGGTGGAAGCAATTCCACTAAAGGTAGTCAATTTTGAATCTGATATTGAATTTATTGATCAATTTATCATTACAAGATTCAGTTTGCCTTCTACACTTATATTTGATAATGCATCTTATTTTTCAGGTACCAATATGATTGAATTTTCAATTAGGAGAGGTTTTAAACTCAAATATTCTACTAATTACATTTGGCAGAATCCATTAATAAAAATCTCCTTAGAATAATCAAAATAATTGTTGATCGAAATCAAATAAACTGGCACAAAGCTTTAATATTTGTTCTATGGGCTGGTAGGATAACTTAGAAGGCCTCTATAGGCACTTCTCCATTCAACTTATTATATGGGAAGGAAGCCATGATTCCATCACATTTGGCTCTTCCTTCATTAGTCCTAGTTCAATTTATTGAATAAACACCTTCTTCTTCCTTGCAATTAAGAAATTCACAAATCATAAAACTAGAAGAAGAAAGAAAAAAGGCCAAACTCACACACACCAAACATCAACAAATTTACAAATCATAAAACTATAAGAAGAAAGGGAAAAGGCCAAACTCACACACACCAAACATTAACAAATTCACAAATCATAAAACCAGAAGAAGAAAGGGGGAAGGCCAAACTCACACACACCAAACATCAACAGATGGTGAAAGATTTTTTTGATGCAAGTTCAGTAACACAAAGATCCTTCCAAGTTGGATATCTAGTTCTCAAGCGGGACAAAGCACACGAAGAAAAAGGGAAACATACCAAATTTCATAAATTATGGCTTGGCCCATTTCAGATTGTTGAGCAGATAAACCCATCTACATTTATACTTCAAGATTTATCGGGAAAGAGAGATTTTCTTCCTGTAAATGGGTTCATATTAAAGAAATTATTTTCTTAAAAAAATACTAAATAAATAAATAAATATGTGGAAAATCACTTCCATTGTACATCCCGCTGCAATTTATTTTTCCTTTACAAATTGTGTTAATAAAAATGTTAAATAGTACTCTATTGACTTTTCAGACATCTTTCGAAGTTATTTTTCATTTTTTCATTTTGAAGGTAGGAAATTTTAAAGAAGTGGTTACCAAAATTGAAAACTAAATAAAAATTATATAACTCTGAAATTTTTCCATTAAGTTGTGAAATCTTTTAAAAACCTCAAAAATTATATCATTTTACTCTAGTTTCAATCAAAAAGGTTGTCCTTAAAAAGTAAAGACTGTCTTACGACTAAAGCACTTTCAACTCAGATTTGTCATCCAAAACTCTTAAGGAGTCAATGATCCTCTCCGTCCATTAAAAAGAGAATTTTTAGAGTGTAATTCTAAAATATAATAAATCTAAAAAGATAAGAGGTCTCATCACGATCCTGTTTACCATGATCATAGGGAGCCAATTAAACTGGCATTACCATACTGAATACCAAATCAGGGTAATGGCTTATGATTTTTCAATTATAAGACAAAGGGTCTCATCACGAGCCAACTTGTTCAGTTTAATTATTACCGATGAATGGCATTGTCATTATTTGGTCACCAAACCAGGACAATGGCTTTTTAGTTGTTGTAACGGCTACAACCACCCTCCAAAATTTTGGCCCGCACCAATTTGAGAGCCTCCCTTGAGAGTTTCACTTGATGATTGCACACACTCGAGTTCACTCCGTGAGCTCGTGTGAGTCTTTACATATGCCTTTCTTGCTCTTTTCATTCAAGTTTCTGAATGTTGGTGCCTAGGTCATGCTTGCGACCATCTTCTGGTTATGCTCAAAGTCTTCACTTCATATGTTCTTGTTGGGTTCACTATGAAACATTTGTCACACTCACACACGGAGTCACATTCACTGTTGTGCAAGTTTCATCTCAATCAATGAATGGCCAATCACGAGTGTCACGCTTGTCACTTGCACCGTCAGTCGGTCATGTTGAGCATGTCTATCTGGATGGGTCGTTTCATCATCGAGTCATGTGATTATGTGTTCATATGATCACCTATGCGTCTTTCGATCATTCACACACTTAGTCATTTTTGTTGAAGTTCTGACGACCAGACTCCCCTCTGACAACTTGACGATCACCCTACTTTCGACTCAATCGACTGTCAACCAGAACAACACAGAACCACCAAGCTAGTATTTTCAAGATGCGCTGCCCTCAAGCATTTCAATCAACCCTCATGCTGGCCATGCGGACAGTCAGACCCAGCAGTCAGCTCGAGAGTGGCTCCCCTCAAAATTTGCGTAGAGGCCACTGACCTTACTTGCTCAGCTAACTGAGGAAATTACATAGACATGCCAGACAGACACCAAGTGCCCATCCCTGTCTCCCTTAGAAAATTGCAAAGTTTTCCCAGTCAGTCAAACGATTTTTCATCTCAGAAATTGCGTAGTGTTCATGAGTAGGCCTTCCACTACCCATCAGTCAGCTTGTCTCAAAAATTGCGCAAAGATGATCAGCGGGCTAGCCTCTCGGCCTAGTGCAGTCTCCCTTGCCAGTATCCCCTAGTAGCATACTGCTAGTTCCCTCGAGTAATTGCGTAGTTTTTGTTGCCAGTGACCCCAGCAGCCAACTGGCAGTTCCCTCTGGGAATTGCGCAATTTTGGCTACAAGTCTCCTGGGCAGTTCCCCCAAAAAACTGCGCAATCCCTGCCTACTGACCCTTCATGTAGCCTAGCCTTCTCCTCTGGAAATTTGCACAAATTTGGCCTTCTAGCCCCAACTACCCACTCGTTCCGAAAAATACGCAGATCTTGTCTACCTTGCCTTCCTGTAGCCCGAACTGTCCCTCCCAAAATTTGCGCAATTTTGTCTCCCAACTAAGCCAGACCTCACAAACAATCACTGTTGACTCAGATTGCCCGTCTTCATAACTTAGTGACTCTTGCGTAGTTTTCATTAGTAGTGCCTGGAGCCATCATCCCACTTCACAACCTTGCTGCCTCTTCTGGTCACCTGCATCTGAAATGATCATGCATCATGGTAGACTAGGAGGTTTTGGATTTGATGTCGTCTCGTCATGAGTGAATGTAGGTAAAAGTACACCAACAAACATGGGAAGATGATGAATAGGATGAACATAGGGAGCACATGTAGAAGGACAGGTTCACCAACATATGAGTTAATGATGCATGTGAAACAGACGAACGTGATGAACATGCACCTTCGCAGATAGATGAGCCTATCAAGCCTTTCAACATGCAAGCAAGGAACAACATGTTAAAGCTTCATCAAGCAAACCAAGGACCATCAAAGACTTTGCGCACTTTTCCATGTGGAGGTGAAGCTATGATAAACCATGAAGACATCCATCACACAGCAGCATTGTAGCTCGACATGCACTCCAGTAGCAGGACTATAGCCCGACATGCACTCCAGCAGCAACATGAATGTACCAGCACTATCATGTCAAGTCATGTCGAGTCGATTCATGAGCTGTGTCGCCCACATCTCCACTATGAAAGGAATTTTCACCTCAGCTCCTCCCACATAGCCAAGAGAGTCTGTAATCTACTCTTTGAGAAGTAATTAGTGGCTCCAACACCCCACACTCGGGGTTAGTGATGTATGGTGTAACGATGTGTCTTAGAACTTTTTCTTAATTTAGAAGCTTGCTAACAGACTAGCACGTTTTCACACATGTATTGTGTCTATTGTAAGACTGATCTTCAACACTTGTAATGCATGTTTCTTTAACCTGTGTTCTACATCTAAATTACTTCATTTGTTGTAATGCATAATCTATTAATGGAAATGTGTTGTATATGTTTTTAACGTTGTCTCACCCATGTAGACTGTGCTCCCAGACATCAGACATACCTTTCACATGAAGCTTGTTGTAACAACTGTTGCACTCATTTGGACTAATATTTTGAGTGCCATACATGTTATCTTACCTTGTATGTTGTGACTTTCGTATCCTTGTGGACTGCTCCTTCGGAAGTTGTGCATGTCCTATTGTGTTGTGTGTTCCTAACAGTGTTGGGACAGCTCCCAATCGACCTGGAACTCGCTCTCACCCTCTCCCTCGGCAGTGAAAGAACCATTGACACAAGTGACACTTACACTCACCAGGCACGTGAACATCACTTCTCGAAGACAAAGCAAACCACTCTCTTGTGCTGAGAAGCAAGAGTTGAGGAAGATATTTCAGATAATGGAAACTGGGCCATCGTACTGGATGGACTCCTACACCAAACGGTGTGAGGTCTAGTTTGGACTTCATACCGGGGAGATCCCTTGAATGTTGGTGGGTCCAACACCGTCAACATTTATGGCACTAGAAGGAGGTAAGCCAGTTGTACATGGCTAAAATTCCCCTCACACTCACTTATCAATCATATGGTCAAGGCAGTAACTCACACTCCCTCTCACACGACTCTGCAGTTGATTAATCCTCGCCTCCCAGAATTGAACACAAGATTTCATATCAACACCTTCGCTTCGTTCGTCCCATCACCCGCCAGTTCGTGAAAGCAGTTGTATTGATCCCAGGTGTACAACATCTTCCACACACATCTAGGAAGCCAAAACCCACTCCCACAGGAGTTGTTGTACCACTAGTGGAAGAAGCAATCCTTACCACACTTGAAGGTCTAGAAAAAGCTATTGAAGATGGAGAGGAACCTCCAATCTTACTTGAAGATGAATAAGGCACTCTTGTGATCTTGGGATTGAAATCCGATATAGAAGGCGGAGGGGAAGGCAGTGGAGGAGGTGGAGGCAGAGATAAACCGACAGACTCAAATCCCGAACAATCAGACCCTGAAGGAGAGGAAGAAGATGAAGAGGACGAATAAGATGAAGTGATGGCTAACCCAAATTTTGAATGGATGACTCAGGTACCATTGGCTCTTCCAGTTGTTCTGCACAAGATGCCAAAGCGAATGGAGAGAATGAACATCAAGTTCAACCCTGATGGCACGATGAAGGCAAAAGACCACTTAGACAAATTCTACCTACAACTGCAAATCCTTGAGGTACGTTGTGACAGCATAGCATGTAGACTGTTCCCATGTACCTTGGATGTGTGCAGCTTCTTGGTATCACATCCTTCCACCCAACTCCATACAAAACTGGGGTTCTTTCAAACATAAAAGTTTGTTGATGACAAGACCCTAGCCATGCTACGCAAAGAATTTGGAAGCCTAGGGATGGAGGGAAAAGAGAAAGTGAAAGAATTCAATCAGAGGTTTATGTGTATTTTGAACAAATTTGCAGCAGACACTAAACCTCATGACTCCATCCCTTTCAACTATTACACGTCTGCACTTCCAACCACCATTGCGTAGTTTGTCAAGCGAGATGTTTAGCCAACACTTTTAGAAAGTTGTGAAGAGGATATTGTTGTTGAAAAGGACTTGTGCGCGATGAGAGTCATCAAGGATGACAAATCAACGAAAGACTCCAAAGATGCGAGAAAAAATCCCCAAGCAACAGTGAGCAAGGGTAGAGACAAGGAAGCAACTATTATTGAGACCCTCACTCGCCTTTTCAAGAACTTGACCATCGAAATGTCTGAACTCAAGCAATAGAAAATGGACACATTCGCAAGCAGTCATCTGCCTAGACAGAGACAGGAAAATAGTTCATCAATTGGCTCATCAAGCAACAACTGGTTTGCTTCCAAATTTATGTAGAAGCCTATGTTCCAACTCGATCAGTGCGTTGATCCTAATTTTTTCTCCTTCCATGAAGAGTTTCACCCTGAGAAATCTTGTTCAGATTGGAAGTGGGTCGCTAGCTCTGTCTGCAATCATACACTCAATGTGAAAGGTGATATGTAGGACCAGGCGGAAGACACTAATGATAACGAAGAGGTTGCACCTGATGAAACACCAAGTTCTGGGCATGTGGTGAATGCATATCAATGCTCACAAGTAAACTTGAAGATGAACACCAATAAGCAGCCCTAAAAGAAAAATGATCGTTACAATCTTAACAGTAAAGGAGCTCCCCCTACACTTGGGGAAATGCAAGAGAAGGTGAGGCAGCTGATAAAGAAAGTTGATCCATCGACTGCCTCAAATCAACAAACACAAAGCAAGTCTAGGAAGACAACGGCAGACAAGAGTACAACCATGAGCAGCAAGTTGCAGAACACTCTGTCGAACAACATGAACATTCGTTCCACCCCAGACACCTTAATGAGTCTACCACCTCTGGACTACAACATAGTTGATGACATGAAGAAGACTCGGGCGAACATCAGTTTGTTTGAGTTAGCCAAAGTTCAGAGTCAGCGAGATATCCTATTGCGTGCGTAGGGACAGACAGCGTAGCCTCTACCAGCAAGGGAACAGGCACACCTCCCGGATCACTTTCCACTGTGCTCGATACACTCCAGATGGAAGAAGTAAACTCAGGCTGCCCCCCATTCCTGCTTGCTTTTGAAGTTTTCAAATACCATGTTCACAACTACTTGGTTGATTCTAGCGCAACAGCCAAGATTATGCCGCTCTCCATTGCCAAGAAGCTCAATGCACAATGGAGTGAAACATCTGTGAGAATCATCCAACTTGATAGAATATCAATACCAGCCATTGGTGAACTGCGAGATGTGATCATCTAACTATCTCATGACAGTCGAGTCCACCAATGGATCAACATAGTTGTTGTGGACATACTGGAAGCATATGGCCTGCTACTCAACAAAGACTGGTCCAGCAAGCTAGATGGGTATTTTTCTATAGACTGGTCTCACATGTGGCTTCAGTACAGGGGAAAATGCAACCAAATCTAGTTGTTATCTGAGAGGTATATGAAACATAATGTCACTCCCCTTAACGACAAGAACGAACCGTTGGCCTTCGCAGAACTCATGCTTGGCAACTGCATCCTAGAAACAACATTAGAGTGTTATCCTGCATGGCCAGCTCCAACCTCATCAGACAGGCAGTTGGGACTCCTTCCTTGCCCAACTGATGGTAATGAAACTTGTACAGTTTATTTTTATGATAGTAGCAGTAGTAGCAGCAATAACAAAAGCAGTAGTACTAGCACGCCAAATGGTTCATGTATAGACGAGCTGTGGGCCATGAGTCTTGACGAATTTGAAACACATGATGGCTCAATGACCAAGTGTATCTCAGTCATTTGAAACGACAGACAATGCATGATTTCAAGTTGTTTAAAGTTTGAATGCACAAAAAACAATGTTGAGCATGAAGCTATCACATTGAACATACAAAGGACCATTGCTACAAACAAAAAAAACATCTTAGGGACCTATCATGCTCTGGAGATGGCCAATCTTGGTGCAAACTACACACCGCAACACAAACAGAGGAGGTCACCTGAGAGGTACACTAGATACATGGACCTTGTTGGGGAATGTGTTGAGACCGACCCATCTTCCTTTGAGGAAGCAGTGCAACAGCCAATTTGGGTTGATGCTATGGTGGAGTATGACTCCATAGTTTGTAACAATGTTTGGGACATGGTTCCGAGACCGAAGAACAAGTTAGTTGTGAGTTCTCGTTGGCTTTACAAGGTAAAGCAAGCTATTGATGGTAGTGTGGAGAAGCATAAGGCAAGATTTTTTGCCCGTGGCTTTTCACAAGCCGAGAGGATCATGTTCTTGTAGTATATTTCAACAGAGGAGCAAGATGCTGACATTTTGATAAAGGCATTGTCAAAGTGTAAATTCTAGTTCCATAAAGACAGGACCGAGGTGGCAGATAATCCCTTTCTTGTTGAGAGGGAGTGTTGAAATATGGCCACAAGAATATTCCAATTTAATTTGTCCTTGAATTAAATTGTGAATTAAAATCGAATTTAGTCTTAACAGCTACTTGGAAATAATTAATTAATTTATTTTAAATTAATTAGTTGGAGAAATTCGAGTTAGAAGTCTTTTTGAAGTCATGCAAGAGTTATTCCTTAAATTAAGGAGACAAGATTGAGTTATATTTGAGTTGTAATTAGTTAACTCAGTTCACTAAGTTAAGTCCAGTTAAATTAGTTCCAAACTGTTTGAGGAACTAATAGTGAGTTAACAGTCAGTTGATGCATTAATGCACTCAACTAGTGCTACTCCAGTTAACTGAAGATTCCCTCATCAAAAACTTATGCATGTCTATTCTGAGAAAGACCCAGTTGAGATAAATGTTTAAGGACAGTGTATTATTAGTTGCATGTGTTTTCTCATGGAGAAAACTCATGCATGCAATCAAGGATTTATCCTTGAGGATTGCGCAGTTTTGAAATATTGGTTTTCCACTTGGTAAGAGGAAAATCATCCACAAGGAATAGCAAAAGGAAATAGGAGCTTGGAAGGCAAAGAGGGAGGCTAGAGAGAAGCCAAGATTGCCTGTGAGCATCTCGAAGGATTGTACTGAGAGCTGGCTAGCTGTGAGAGTTAAGGCTTTGTATAATTCCTATGTATTTCCACCATGTGTGATAATACAATAGTGTGGGTTTTTTAGCTGAGGCTTTCCTCAAATTCTTTTCATGTGTATTGGGCCATTGATTCTTATTCTTCTAGCTATATTGTTGAGCTCGATCTTTAAGCTTCTACAAATTGATAGTAGAAGTAGGTTATGGTATTCTGCTTTGATTTATATTGCATTATCGGGTTAACCTACACAGATTTTCTACATGGTATCAAAGTTGGATTTGTAGAAATTTTCTACATGGTATCGGATTTGTGAACAATATACTGAAAAGAGAATTCGAAGTTTGAAGTTCGGGGTTGCAGGTGCAAATCGAATTGATATCATACTTCAAGGTTGGCCAATGGCATTCTATCGCTTGAGACTCGAGTATGCCTTGGAAGGTAGCTCGAATTACATAGCATGGAAAGATAGAATGGAGGCTGTATTAGAAGACAACGGATTGAAGGAATTCATTGATAAAGAAATCCCAAAGCCAACTTCAACTAATGCGCAAGAGTTGGCTGAGTGGAAGAAGTTTGTGGCGAAGGTGAGACGGATCATCCTTGAGGGAGTTCAAGACCATATTGTCTCGAATCTCCATGGGAAGGATACTCCATTTTCAATGTGGAAGACATTGAACGACCTCTACCAGAATAGTAGCAACTAGAAGAAATTAGCGCTCAAGGATAAGCTTCGAAGAATCCAGATGGAGAAGGGTGATACTATTTCCACATATCTGAATAAGCTCACCACCTACAGAGATGAGCTTGGCAGTGTGGGAATAACTACTGTCAATGATGATATGGTGAGCCTCGCTCTCCTTGGCCTTCCAAAGAGTTGAAATAGCTACCAGGACTCTGTGAATGGAAGGGAGAAACTTCTGAATTGGGAATGACTAGAGTTGGATCTTCTGCAGGAGGAGATCAGGAGGCGCACACGAGATGGTTCTTCATCCATGAATGATGATGAAGAAAATCTGGCCTTAGCAAGTAAGGCAAGGAAAGGAAAGGGGAAGGCTTCCCATTTCAAATTGAATTCTTCTCATGGAGGGAAGAAGGGTGACATGTCTAAAGTAAGATGCTTTAATTGTCACAAGATGGGACATTATGCAACCATTTGCTCATTGAAGAAGTCCAAGAAGGGACCCTCAGAATGATCGGAAGGTGAGGCATTAGCTTCTCAGTTCGAAATGGAATTTACCCTCATCACATGCATGGTGTCATCAATGATGGGTTGTGTCTGGTATCTTGACAGTGGAGCCTCATTCCACATGACCGGTGATAAAAATTTATTCAGCGCCTTGGAGGAGAAAGACCTCAAGATGCACATAAAGATGGGCGATGACAGAAGGTATAATGTTTCAGGAGTGGGCACGGTTTCTTTTCAGAGGGAGCATGGAGCTCCTCTCACCTTGATAGATGTGATGTATGTGCCTAGACTGAAGAAGAACTTGGTATCAGCCGCGATGTTGGAGGACAAAGGCTACGATGTTGTCTTCAGTAAAGGAAAGGCATTCCTAAAACACATAGGCACAGGTCGGACCAAGAGGATAGGGATTCGAGTGAAGAATCTCTATAAACTAGAGGTAGATGATTGTGCAACATTGAGTACGAAAGCAGAATTGGTGCAAAGCCAAGATATTGGCAAGTTGTGGCACAGGCGGTTGGGCCATTTGCATGGGGCTTTGAAGATAATGTAGCAAATATCTAAAGGACTTCCCAAAGGTAAACTTGAGCAAGTTGACACATGCAAAGGTTGTACCTTGGGAAAGTCCACCAAGTCTTCCTTTCATGATCGAAACAGTCGAGCAGAGGCTATCTTAGAGTGAGTTCATACTGATTTGTGTGGACCATTCTCCACGGCATCCATATTGAAGAAAAGGTATTATGTGATTTTCATTGATGACTATTCTCGTAAATGTTGGATTTATTTGCAGAAGAAAGACCAAACCTTCACAAGGTTTTGTGAGTTCAAATCTTTGGTTGAGAAAGAGTCAAGGAAGAAGATCAAGGCCTTGAGAAGTGACAATGGTGGAGAATATGTCTCTCAAGAGTTTAAGGACTTCTGTGTAGTGGAAGGAATTAAACGAGAGTTGACGGCACCTCATAACCCACAACAGAATGGGGTGGCCGAGAGGAAGAACAGAACTATTGTAGGGGCAGCACGGGAAATGCTACATGACCAAGGCCTACCACTTCACTTGTGGGTTGATGCATGCAACACAAAGGTCTATTTTCAGAATAGAAGCCCACATTGCATACTTGGGATGAAGACACTAGAAGGAATATTTCTCCAATAAGAGACTAGATGTGGGTCACTTCAGGATCTTTCGCTCATCGATATATTGCCATGTGACAAAGGATGCACGGAAGAAGCTTGAGCCAATAGCAGAGTTGGGGATATTTGTGGGGCACACTAATACACCTCACAACTATCGGGTGTACTTTCCTACCTGTCAGAGGACAGTGGTTCGTAGAGATCTCAAGTTTGATGAGCAGAAGGTCATGTGAGTTTCCCTTGAGAGGGAGCTCCAACTATAGGTTGTGGAGGAACTGTTGGTTCCTAAGGAGGAGGAGCCTCAGACTGATGCGGAGTAGTGGCATGCAGAGGTTCTAGGAGTGGAGACATCCACTCAAGTAGAGTCTTCCAGAGATGGACAGAAGCACACAAGAGAAGCTAACAGATTGTTGGAGGATGCGAGAGAGAATGTGGGAGCACCATCTTCTCAGCGCAAAAAAAGGAGGTCACCTGAGAGGTACATTGGATACATGGCCCTTGTTAGGGAATGTGTTGAGACCGATCCATATTCCTTTGAGGAAGCAGTGCAGCAACCGATTTGGGTTGACGATATGGTGGAGGAGTATGACTCCATAGTTCGTAACAGTGTTCGGGACGTGGTTCTGAGACTGGAGAACAAGTCAGTTGTGAGTTGTCGTTGGCTTTACAAGGTAAAGAAAGTTGTTGATGGTAGTGTGGAGAAGCATAAGGCAATATTTGTTGCCCGTGGCTTTTCACAGGTCAAGGGGATTAACTATGATGAGACTTTTGCTCCTGTCGCAACGTACTCATCTATCATATCTATGTTGGCACTATCAGCACATATGGGTTGGAAGATCCATCAGATGGATGTGAAGACTGCATTCCTCAATGGCCAGATTGAGGAAGAGGTGTACATAGAGCATCCAAAAGGTTTTGAGACTTTCGATCGTGAGTCGCATGTGTGTCGACTCAAGAAATCATTGTACGGGCTGAAGCAAGCACCTCGTGCTTGGTACACCAGGATAGACAACTACTTCACGAGGTTGGGCTTCACAAAGAGTGAGGCGGATGCGACCTGTACCACATCGTGGTGAAAGGTAAGCTTTTGATCATTGTACTTTATGTTGATTATTTCATATTGACTAGTGATGATCAGTTGATCGTGTCTTAAAAGGAGGACCTTGCAAGAGAATTCGAGATGAAAGACATGGGCCTCATGCATTACTTCCTTAGCATGGAAGTGTGGCAGAAGGATGGGGAGTTGTTTGTGTCTCAGGGCAAGTATGCCAACGAGATACTCAGGAGATTCCACATGTAGAAGTGCAAGCCCATGAAGACTCCTCTAGTAGGTAACTGGAGGAAGGAGGTTGCTACTTAAAGAGAAGTGATAGAGGCTATTGGGTACAGGCAGCTTGTGGGTTCACTGATGTACTTAGTGAACACACAACCAAATTTGTGCTATGCAATGAACCAGCTGATTCAAGCGATGGTTCAGCCTACCAAGATGTTTTGGAAGGCAGCAAAGCATGTATTAAGATACCTCAGAGGCACATCTCAGTATAGATTATGGTACAGACGGACAGAGGGAGTGAAGCTAAAGGGCTTCATTGATGCAGATTGGGCAGGAGTCCATCAGATCGAAAGAGCACATCAGGAGGGATTTTCAGCCTCAGGTCAGCAGGAGTTTCTTGGTACAGCAAGACATAGAGGTCAGTTGCACTCAGCTCGGCAGAGGTAGAATACATGGCTGCGAGTCAGGCAGCATGTGAGGCCATCTAGATGCGGAAAATCCTAGTTGGTTTGTTTGATCAGAGGATGGATCCCAATGTGATCTATTGTGATAATCATAGTTGTATCAAACATTCTGAGAATCCAGTATTTCATGATAGGTCCATGCACATCAACATCCAGTATCGTCATCTCAGAGACTGTGTAGCAAGGAGGATCATGTTGCTGCAGTATATTTCGACAAAGGAGCAAGATGTTGACATTTTGACAAAGGCATTGTCAAAGTGTAAATTCAAGTTCCATAGAGACAGGATCGGGGTGGCAAATAATCCCTTTCTTGTTGAGAGGAGTGTTGAAATATGGCAACAAGAATATTCCAATTTAATTTGTCCTTGATTAAATTGTGAATTAAAATCGAATTTAGTCTTAATAGCTACTTGGAAATAATTAATTAAATTATTTTTAAATTAATTAGTTGGAGAAATTCAAGTTAGAAGTCTTTCTGAAGTCATGCAAGAGTTATCCCTTAAATTAAGGAGATAATATTGAGTTATATTTGAGTTGTAATTAGTTAACTCAGTTCATTGAGTTAAGTCCAGTTAAATTAGTTCCAAACTGTTTGAGGAACTAATAGTGAGTTAACTGTCAGTTGATGCATTGATGCACTCAACTAGTGCTACTCCAGTTAACTGAAGATTCCCTCATCAAAAACTCATGCATGTCTATTCTGAGAAAGATCCAGTTGAGATAAATGTTCAAGGACAATGTACTATCAGTTGCATGTGTTTTCTCATGGAGAAAACTCATGCATGCAGTCAAGGATTTATCCTTGAGGATTACGTAGTTTCGAAGGATTGGTTTTCCACTTGGTAAGAGGAAAATCATCCACAAGGAACAACGCAAGGAAATTGGAGCTTGGAGGGTAGAGAGGAAGGCTGGAGAGAAGCCAAGATTGCCTGTGAGCATCTCGAAGGATTGTACTGAGAGCTAGCTAGTTGTGAGAGCTAAGGATTTGTATAATTCCTATGTATTTCCATCATGTGTGACAATACAATTGTGTGGGGTTTTTAGCTAAGGCTTTCCCCAAAGTCTTTTCATGTGTATTGTGCCATTGATTCTTCTTCTTCTGGTTATATTTTTCAGCTCGATCTTTGAGCTTCTACAAATTGATAGTAGAAGTAGGTTATGGTATTCTGCTTTAATTTATATTGCATTATCGGGTTAACCTACACAGATTTCTACATGGTATCAAAGTTGGATTTGTAGAAATTTTCTCCATGGTATCGGAGTTGTGAACAATATACTGAACAGAGAATTCCAAGTTTGAAGTTGGGGGTTGTAGGTGCAAATCGAATTCATATCATACTTCAAGGTTGGCCAATGGCGTTCTATCACTTGAGACTTGAGTATGCCTTGGAAGGTAGCTCGAATTACATAGCATGGAAAGACAGAATGGAGGTTGTATTAGAAGACAATGGATTGAAGGAATTCTTTGATCAAGAAATCCCAAAGCCAGCTTCAACTAATGCACAAGAGTTGGCTGAGTGGAAGGAGTGTGTGGCAAAGGCAAGACGGATCATCCTTGAGGGAGTTCGAGACCATATTGTCTCAAGTCTCCATGGGAAGGATACTACATTTTCAATGTGGAAGACATTGAAGGACCTCTACCAAAACAGTAGCCACTAGAAGAAATTGATGCTCAAGGATAAGCTTCAAAGAATCAAGATGGAGAAAGGTGATACTATTTCCACATATTTGAACAAGCTCACCACCTGCAAAGATGAGCTTGGCAGTGTGGGAATAACTACTGCAATGATGATATGGTGAGCGTCGCTCTCCTTGGCCTTCCAAAGAGTTGGAATAGCTACCAGGACCCTGTGAATGGAAGGGAGAAACTACCGAATTGGGAATGACTGTAGTCAAATCTTATGCAGGAGGAGATCAGGAGGCGCACACAAGATGGTTCTTCATCTGTGAATGATGATGAAGAAAATTTGGCCCTAGCAAGTAAGGCAAGGAAAGGGAAGGGGAAGGCTTCCCATTTCAAATCGAATTCTTATCATGGAGGGAAGAAGGTTGACATGTCTAAAGTAAGATGCTTTAATTGTTACAAGATGGGACATTATGTGACTAATTACCCATCGAAGAAGTCCAAGAAGGGATCCTCGGAAGGATCGAAAGGTGAGGCATTAGCCTCTCAGCTCGAAATGGACTTTACCCTCATCTCATGCATGGTGTCATCGATGATGGGTTGTGTCTGGTATCTTGACAGTGGAGCCTCATTCCACATGACCGGTGATAAAAATTTATTCAGTGCCTTGGAGGAGAAAGACCTCAAGATGCGCATAGAGATGGGTGATGACAGAAGGTATAATGTTTCAGGAGTGGGCATGTTTCTTTTCAGAGGGAGCATGGAGCTCCTCTCATCTTGACAGATGTGATGTATGTGCCTGGACTAAAGAAGAACTTGGTACCAGTCGCGATGTTGGAGGACAAAGACTATGACGTTGTCTTTAGTAAAGGAAAGGTGTTCCTAAGACACATATGCACGGGTCAGACCAATAGGATAGGGATTCGGGTGAAGAATCTCTATAAACTAGAGGTAGATGATTGTGCAGCATTGAGTATGAAAGCAGAATTGGTGCAAAGCCAAGATATTGGCAAGTTGTGGCACATGCGGTTGGGCCATTTGCATGGGCTTTGAAGATAATGCAACAGATATCTAAAGGACTTCCCAAAGGTAAACTTGAGCAAGTTGACACATGCAAAGGTTGTACCTTGGGAAAGTACACCAAGTCTTCCTTTCATGATCGAGACAATTGAGCAGAGGCTATCTTAGAGCGAGTTCATACTGATTTGTGTGGACCATTCTCCAAGGCATCCATCGTGAAGCAAAGGTATTATGTGATTTTCATTGATGACGATTCTCATAAATGTTGGATTTATTTCATGCAGAAGAAAGACCAAACCTTCACAAAGTTTTGTGAGTTCAAAGCTTTGGTCGAGAAAGAGTTAGGCAAGAAGATCAAGCCCTTGAGAAGCGACAAAGGTGGAGAATATGTCTCTCAAGAGTTTAAGGACTTCTATGTAGCAGAAGGAATTAAATGAGAGTTGATGGCACCTCATAACCCACAAACGAATGGGGTGGCCGAGAGGAAGAACAGAAACTATTGTAGGGGCAGCACAGGCAATGCTACATGACCAAGGCCTACCACTTCACTTGTGGGTTGATGCATACAACACAACGATCTATTTGAAGAATAGAAGCCTGCATCGCATACCTGGGATGAAGACACCAAAGGAAGGTTTCTCCGGTAAGAGACTAGATGTGGGTCACTTCAGGATCTTTGGCTCATCGGTATATTTCCATGTAACAAAGGATGCATGGAAGAAGCTTGAGCCAACATCAGAGTTGGGGATATTTGTGGGGTACACTGATAAACCTCACAACTATCAGGTGTACTTGCTTACCAGTCAGAGAACAGTGGTTCGTAGAGATCTCAAGTTTGATGAGCAGAAGGTCATGCGAGTTTCCCTTGAGAGGGAGCTCCAACTATAGGCTGTGGAGGAACTGTTGGTTCCTAAGGAGGAGGAGCCTCAAACTGATGTGGAGCAGCCTCATGTAGAGGTTCCGGGAGTGGATACATCCACTCAAGCAAAGTCTTCCAGAGATGGATGGAAGCACACAAGAGAAGCTGACAGATTGTTGGAGGATGCGAGAGAGAATGTGGGAGCACCATCTTCTCAGCGCAAAAAAAGGAGGTCACCTAAGAGGTACATTGGATACAAGGCCCTTGTTGGGGAATGTGTTGAGACTGATCCATCTTCCTTTGAGGAAGCAATGCAGTAGCCGATTTGGGTTGATGCTATGGTGGAGGAGTATGTCTCCATAGTTCGTAATAGTGTTTGGGACGTGGTTCTGAGACTAGAGAACAAGTTAGTTGTGAGTTCTTGTTGGCTTTACAAGGTAAAGCAAGCTGTTGATGGTAGTGTGGAGAAGTATAAGGCAAGATTTGTTGCCCGTGGCTTTTCACAAGTCGAGGGGATTGACTATGATGAGACTTTTGTTCTTGTCGCAAGGTACTCATCTATCAAATCTATGTTGGCACTATCAGCACATATGGGTTGGAAGATCCATTAGATGGATGTGAAGATTGCATTCCTCAATGGCAAGATTGAGGAAGATGTGTACATAGAGCAGCCAAAAGGTTTTGAGACCTTCGATCGTGAGTCACATGTGTGCCGACTCAAGTGATCATTGTACGGGCTGAAGCAAGCACCTCATGCTTGCTACACCTGGATATAAAACTACTTCACGGGGTTGGGCTTCACAAAGAGTGAAGCAGATGTGAACTTGTACCACATCGTGGTGAAAGGTAAGCTTTTGATCATCGTACTTTATGTTGATGATCTAATATTGACTTGTGATGATCAGTTGGTCGTGTCTTACAAGGAGGATCTTGCAAGAGAATTCGAGATGAAAGACATGGGTCTCATGCATTGCTTCCTTGGCATGGAAGTATGGCAGAAGGATGGGGAGTTGTTTGTCTCTCAGGGTAAGTATGCCAACGAGATACTCAAGAGATTCCACATGTAGAAGTGCAAGCCGATGTAGACTCCTCTAGCAGGTAACTGGAGGAAGGAGGTTGCTACTTCAATAGAAGTGATAGAGGCTACTATGTACAGGCAGCTTGTGGGTTCACTGATGTACTTAGTGAACACACGACGAGATTTGTGCTATGTGATGAACCAGTTGATTCAAGCGATGGTTCAACCTACCAAGATGTTTTGGAAGGAAGCAAAGCATGTATTGAGATACCTAAGAGGCACATCTCAATATTGATCATGGTACAGACGAACAGAGGGAGTGAAGCTATAGGGCTTCATTGATGCAGATTGGGCAGGGAGTCCATCAGAAAGAGCACATCAGGAGGGATTTCCAACCTTGGGCCAGCAACAGTTTCTTGGTACAGCAAGACACAGAGGTCGGTTGCACTCAGCTCGGTAGAGGCAGAATACACGGTTGCAAGTCAGGCAGCATGTGAGGCCATCTAGATGCAGAAAATCCTAGTTGGTTTGTTTGATCAGAGGATGGATCCAAATGTGATCTATTGTGATAATCAGAGGTGTATGAAACTCTCTGAGAATCCAATATTTCATGATAGGTCCATGCATATCGACATCCGGTATCGTCATCTCAGAGACTGTGTAGTGAGGAGGATCATGTTGCTGCAGTATATTTCAACAGAGGAGCAAGACGTTGACATTTTGACAAAGGAATTGTCGAAGTGTAAATTCGAGTTCCATAGAGACAGGATTGCGGTGGTAGATAATCCTTTTCTTGTTGAGAGGGAGTGTTGAAATATGGCAACAAGAATATTCCAATTTAATTTGTCCTTGAATTAAATTGTGAATTAAAATCGAATTTAGTCTTAACAGCTACTTGGAAATAATTAATTAAATTATTTTAAATTAATTAGTTGGAGAAATTCGAGTTAGAAGTCTTTCTGAATTCATGCAAGAGTTATCCCTTAAATTAGGGAGATAAGATTGAGTTATATTTGAGTTGTAATTAGTTAACTTAGTTTACTGAGTTAAGTCCACTTAAATTAGTTCCAAACTATTTGAGGAACTAATAGTGAGTTAACAGTCAATTGATGCATTAATGCACTCAACTAGTGCTACTCCAGTTAACTGAAGATTCCCTCATCAAAAAATCATGCATGTCTATTCTGAGAAAGACCCAATTGAGATAAATGTTCAAGGATAGTGTACTAAAGTTGCATGTGTTTTCTCATGGAGAAAAGTCTTGCATGCAGTCAAGGATTTATCATTCAGGATTACGCAGTTTTGAAGGATTGGTTTTCCACTTGGTGAGATGAAAATCATCCACAAGGAACAATGCAAGGAAATAGGAGCTTGGAGGTCAGAGAGGAAGGTTGGAGAGAAGCCAAGATTTCCTTTGAGCATCTGTGAGGATTGTACTCAGATTTGGCTAGCTGTGAGAGCTAAAGCTTTGTATAATTCCTATATATTTCCACCATGTATGATAATACAATAGTGTGGGGTTTTTAGTTGAGGCTTTCCCCAAAGTATTTTCATGTGTATTGTGACATTGATTCTTATTCTTCTGGTTATATTGTTCAACTCAATCTTTAAGCTTCCGGAAATTGATAGTAGAAGTAGGTTATAGTATTCTGCTTTGATTTATATTGCATTATCGGGTTAACCTACACAAATTTTCTACAAAAAATTTACTAACATTTTAAGTGATTGGACTACTTGCAAAGTTCGTCATCATACTTGGTTTTCTAATTTAAATCCCACATGTAAGAAATCTGGGAAAATTCGCTTACGCATTGACTTCAGGAACTTGAACCCTTCCCGAAATAAAAACAACTACCTTGTGCCATCATCCGAGCCCATGTTGCACGCAGTACCTAAAACAGTGGTGTTGCCTTCACTTGAAGGTTTTCTGGAATGCCACCACGTTCTGGTAGCGGAACCCGGTGGACTTGCACTGGTCCACGAGAAGCTTGGCCCACACAGGTATCATTTGTAGTCACTAAGCAGGAGGATTGACAACCTTCTCCCCAACATCCAAGATCTCAAACATTATTTTCAGTAGGTCGGGTCGCGCCCGTACCTTGTACATAATATTCTTTTTGTTTGTTGTTTGTTGTTTTCATCATGTTTGCTTTTCTTATTATCTTTGTTTTTGCTTTGTTTGATTTTGCTTACTATTTTTTTCACGTTCGTTTTGTTTGTTTGATATATTACTATTTTTGTTTTCTGAAATAAGTGTTTCTGACTACTACATTCCAGCTTTTAAATAGAGTATGTGGCTAAAATTGGAAGAAACTTGTGACACTACAGCACTTGGCCAGTCTTGTGTCTGCCTTCTCTTTGCTTGGTTGTAACGTTCGGCCAATGAAGTCTTGACGGAAAATACAAACCGTCTGCAAGGGAATTTTTGGTCCAACCATGAACCTGTGTTGACACCAGGAATCCCCATGCCTGTACTCATCCTTCTACTCTGTGTGTTCAAGCTCATCCAGCTAGTAGAAATGGAGAAGGGGAAATCTAAATGAGAAAACCTATGTCAGAGGTCTTACATGCTTCTCTGAAGGAACAACCTCTTCTGCTCTCAATAAGTTGAGATCCCTCTTTCGCCCCAAAAATAAATAAGTGCATATGCACAGTCCTCTTGAAAAATACAAAGGCGAAAGAAGAGAAAGGCTTCCTGCGTAGAGAGGTGAAGCATGCAACTCCACCGGGGTACTGACCAGGCTTGCTGGTAGTGGAATAATGTGTGTGTTCCTACATGACTCCATTAGGGTGTTGTCTAGCCCTGCTGGCAGTGGAGCAACACCAAAGATGAAAACTTATACTCTGAAAATCTTCAACTCGTGAGCTAAACTACCCTTCTGAGATTTGAAACACTCAGATCTAAGCTGAACTTTTGATTGTGTGTGACTGAGTTGGCAAAGGGTGAACCATGTATGTTCATGGGGTAAGTGGGTAAACTAAAGTAACCCGCACAACAATTCAATACTCCATGAAAAACCAAGGCACTTTGCTAGAAATGAACCGAAACAGAGAAGCTGGAGTTCTACCAGTGTGTCGCCAAGTGTTGTAGCAGCTACAACCACCCTCCAAAAATTTTAGCTTGCACCAATCTTGGAGCCTCCCTTGAGATTTTCACTTGATGATTGCACACACTCGGGTTCACTCCGTGAGCTTGTGTGAGTCTTTGCATCTGCCTTGCTTTCTCTTTTCATTCAAGTTTTTTCATGCTGGCATCTAAGTCATGCTTGCGACCATGTTCTAGTTATGCTCAAAGTCTTAGCTTCGTATGTTGTTGTTGTGTTTGCTATGAAAGCATATATCGCACTCACACATGAAGTCACATTCATTATCGTGCAATCGTCATCTCAATCAATGAACGGTCAATCATGAATTTCGCACTTGTCAATTGCACCATTGATCAATGATGTTGAGCATATGTGTCTAGATGGTTTGGGCCATTTCATTATCGAGTCATGTGAGTGTGTGTTCGTATGATCACCTATGTGTCTTTCGATCGTTCACACACTTAGTCATTTTTGTTGAAGTTCTAACAACCAGACTCCCATCTGACAGTCAAACCATCACCTCGCTTTCAACTCGATCAATTGTCAACCAGAATAGTGCAGAAGCACCAAGCTAGTCTTTTCAAGTTGCACTGCCCACAAGCATTTCAATCAACCCTAATGTTGGCCACCCGAACAGTCGAACCCGGCAATCACCCCGAGACTAACTCCCCTCAAAATTTGCACAGAGGCCACTAACCTTACTTGCTCAGTTGGCTAAGGAAATTGCATAAACATGCCTGACAGACACCAAGTGCCCGTCCCTGTCTCCCTCAGAAAATGCGCAGTTTTCCTAGTCAATCATCCTAACAATTGACCGACTATTCATCTTAGAAATTACGCAGTCTTCATGAGTAAGCCTTTCGCTTCCCATCAATCATCTCAGCTAAGAAATCGCGCAGAGATGATCAGCAATTCGACCTCCTGGCCTTAGTGCAATCTCCCTTGCTAGCATCCCCTAGCATCAGACTGCCAGTTCCCTCCAGGAATTGTGCATTTTTGGCTACCAGTGACCCCAGCAGCCAACTAGTAGTTCCCTTTGGGAATTACATAGTTTTGGCTGCCATTCTCCCGGGAAGTTCCCCTAAAAAACTACACAATCCCTGCCTACTGACCCTTCATGTAGGCCAGCCCGCTCCTCTGGAAAATTGCGTAAATCTGGCCTTCCATCCCCTGCTTCCCGCTCATTCCAGAAACTGTGCAGATCTTGTCTACCTTGCCTTCCTACAGCCCAGACTGTCCCTCCTAAAATTTGTGTAATTTTGTCTCCCAGTTGATCCAAACCTCGCAGACAGTCATTGTCGACTCAGATTGCCCGTCTTCATCACTCAGTGACTCGTGTGTAGTTTTCATCAGCAGTGCCTGGATCCATCATCCCGCTTCACAAACTTGTTGCCTCTCCCGGTCACCTGCATCCGAAATGATCATGCGTCATGGTAAACTAGGGGGTTTTGGATTTGATGTTGTCTCATCATGAGTGACTACAGGTACAAGTACACCTACAAACATGAAAAGATGACAAACGTGATGAACAAAGGGAGCACATGCAGAAGGATATGTTCACCAATGAACAAACCAACGATGCATGCGAAATAGACGAACGCGATGAACATGCACCGTCATGAATAGATGATCCTGTCAAGCCTTCCAACATGCAAGCAAGGAACAACATGTTAAAGCTTCATCAAGAGAACCAATGACCATCAAAGACTCTGTGCACTTTGCCATGCGGAGGTGAAACTATGATACACCATGAAAACATCCATCACCCAACAGCACTGTAGCTCGACATGCACTCTAGCAGCAATATTGTAGCCTGACATGCACTCCAGCAGCAACACGAATGTACCAGCACTATCATGTCAAGTCATGTCAAGTCACGTCATGAGTCATGTCGCCCACATCTCCACTATGGTCTTAGTGTCAATCAATGTGATGTAACGTGGAAATCCAAGAGACACACTTGGTGAACAAAGAGTCATGTAAGTCAAAAAGTCATGGAAGTTGTCAAACGGTCATGAGGGTAGTCGAACAGCCATAAGGGTCAGTTTCACCCTTGGCTATAAATACCCCCTCATTTGTACATGTAAGGAATTTTCACCTCAACTCCTCCCACATAGCCAAGAGAGTTTGTAATCTTTTCTTTGAGGAGTAAGTAGTGGCTCCAACGCCCCGCTCTCGGGGTTAGTGATGTATGGTCTAATGATGTGTCTTGGAACTTTCACTTAATTTAGAAGCCTGCTAACGGGACAGCACGTTTTCACACATGTATTGTATCTGTTGTAACACTGATCTTTAACACTTGTAATGCATGTTGCTTTAACCTGTGTTCAACATCTGAACTACTTCGTTTGTTGTAATGCATAATCTGTTAATGCAAATGTGTTGTGTGTGTTGTTAATGTTGTCTCACCCATGTAGACTTCTCTCCTAGACATCAGACAGACCTTTCACATGAAGCTTGTTGTAACAACCATTGCATTTGTTCGGACTGATCCATTAAGTTTCGTACGTGTTATCTTACCTTGTATGTGGTGACTACCGCATCCGTGTGGACTGCTCCTCCAAAATTTATGCATGTCCTGTTGTGTTGTGCGTTCCTAGCAGTGTTGGGACTACTCCCAATAGACCTGGAACTCACTCTCACCCTGTCCCTCGACAATGAAAGAACCATTGACACAATTGACACTTACACTCACTAGGCACGTGAACCTCACCTCTCAAAGATAAAGCAAACCAATCTCTTATTCTAACAAGCAAGGGTTGAGGTAGATCTTTAAGACAATGGAAACCGGGCCATTGTACCGGATGGGACTCCTACACCAAACAGTGTGAGGTCTAGTTGGGACTTCATACTAGTGAGATCCCTTGAATGTTGGCGGGTCTAGCACCATTAACATTAGCATCAATTAAAACAAAAAAATAAATAAACTTACCTCTAATTATTGCACTATTAAATGGATGGGACACTATATTGTTGTTGGTTAAAAGGTAACCCTGTCGAGGCTATGAATTCTCGCTGGCAGCAGTGGCTCTACCTGTGACAAATGAGTACACTACAAACTAAGTCGTAAAATGCCCCCTACTTTATTTTTATAAATTAATTAATAACTTGTACAAGTAAATAGGTGTTTTTCATTCACGAAAGGTTTTTAAAAGAAATTGCAATTTAATGAGATTTATAGTCAAAGTAATTTTATTTATCTAAATGTTTCGAAAAGTAGTTTCCACTTCCTAAATTATTTTTACTGAATCTTTGAAGAAATTCATCATTTATTAAAGAGAATTGGTTCTTCCAATGAATTTCCATTGTTGTACTGTTCAACAACCCTTATTTTAATATATTATAAATTTCCTATGAAATTTATTATATCAAAATAGGGATCCTTTAATTTTAGAAATCTTTGATTTATTTCTTTAAAAATAAAAATAAAAATAAAAATAGAAAACCAAAAAAAATAAAATAAAATAAAAATAAAAAATAAAAATAAATAAAATAAAAATAAATAAATAAAAATAAAAATAAAAAAAATTGTTAATAAACTCCCATAACCAAAGTTTAATACTTAGACTTTTTAATTAAAACCCAAGTATTAAACCTTGATTGTCCAAAAACCAAATTCTAAATATACCCCGAGACCAAAACTATACTTAGGCTTCAAAAAACCTTACGTATTAAATAATAATGGGTTATTTAAATAATCGGAGTTTTTTCTAAATTCCCAAAGGTCAAAATATTTATAATCTCTGACTCACCGCTTACCCTCATCGCAAAAGTTCCATAAGTCAAAGAACAATCCTCCAACTCCATTGTGATTGTGATATTCGTCAATCAGACCCGACGGGAAAATTAATCATAAGAAATAATCTCCCACATTTGCGACTATTGCAGTTACCAAAGGATCCTACCTCATGCCTTAACCGATCACAATATGTGATATTCAAACCAGATCCAACGAGATTATACAATCCAATCCATAAATTCCCTCACATCCGCGGGTATCGCAAATCGCAAATATTCGGGACTTAAACCATATTTCTCCTCCGCTCCGAATGTTGATTGTGATAACACGAAAAGCCCGACTTGTCTTGTAAAAATAAACACCTCATATCTAACTATCCAGATCAATAGCAGAGACAATTTCGGACCCCCCTACGCTAAATTTTAAGTTTCTCAAATGGGGGGCCCAAAAAGTGGTTTTTTCATCCAACCCTACATCTGCCTATCACTTCTTTGCTCTTTTGGACTCCCCTCTTCACAAACTACTTACCACTTCGAACCCCCTCCGAAAAAACTGCTAAGACTCCCCTTTTCATCAGCATTTGTTTTGCGATTTGCGATAAGACTGTAAATCCCGCCTCTCTTATCACAGACATCACTCCGCATTCTTCTCCATGATGTTTGTTTTCGTGATTTATTACGCTCTACATTTTTATCCTGATTTCCTGCAAAACGTGATTTGTTTCAAATGAAACTCGCTTATCAGTCTCATTTATTTTTAGCTTATCGATTCCTATTTTCCATGTTTAGGTTCATGACAGAGGAGGACAGTTGTGCTGATAAGTGGCAGTTCAGTTCAAAGAGATGGACAAACATCCAGATAATCCAATAGAACAAACAAAGTCAATGAAGACATCAAATCACATCTAGAAATTCCTGCCAAAAAATTGTTTTCCTTTAAGCGTTATTGAAGGGATCTGTTTAAATGCCCTCAACGCTCTACACAATACATTAAGTTGTTTTTCTATTATTTAAGCTTACTTGTTGTATGAAATTAAGGTTCGAAATTTTATGAAGAAAGGTCTATGAAAGCTCGCACTATTGTACTTTCATAGTTTTCTCAATAGAACGACTGGAACATTGTTTTAGAAATTTTCATAAAGAATTTTGAGAAGTTGCATTTCTGTAATCGTGAAATCATCTTTGTGAGAAGGGCTAATCTGCTGCTATTTATTTTATGAGTTGAGCAACATGCATCTGGTATTTCTATCTTTATTCCTTTGTTTTTTCATAAATAAATAGTGAATTTATCTTTTCAGATTACTTATTACATGGTATTTAAAGAACAATGTTACATGTATTCATTTTTTATCATGCTTCCATTGATATTTTTAAATATATGTTAAGAAATTTGCTTTGATATTCTAAATGCAATATGAGTTATAGACATTATTTTGATTAACTATTTAATCAAAATAATCATCTTTAAATATTTCCATTTCCATTGGTGTTTGAGCAATCTATATTTTCATTTACTAAGGAAAATCATTATAGATCTCATCTAGACAAATGTTAAACAATCCCGGGTTATAGAGTAGATTAATGCCTATGTTTTCCATTTGATTCATTTCTTAAATTCCATCTATTTCACTCCACTATAATCATTACACATTTAATAAATCACCTTTCATTGGGAAATTGGTCCCATTATATCCAGTAGGAGCCACTACCTAAATGGAAAAGGAGTTGTCTTAAGGTCCGACCAGGTGGTTTTCCACCGTGTTGATGCAGCGATTTTTGAGGCCTCAACAGAACTCTAATAGAAATTTGTGGGTATGTGTGCAATCAATCCATGGATCCAATGCATAGCTACTACCATCACCAACTAACTCTATTATGTGATGGGGAATCCCACCTGGATTCCAAAACTAGTTTGGCCCTCGAGCCCCTCTGGTAACCCACAGCCCCTATCAAACTATGGTCATGGATACATCTCAACACCTAACCCACTACATCGGATACCATCTTAATACCTCTCACCATCCAACCCAATGAGAGGGGTCGACTACAAAAACACCAATATACGTAACAACTCCACCCTGCCAGTGTGGTGCCCTGTGCAACTCATGTCGCCTCGTCTCACTGTCCTGGTAAACACATAAGACCTATATATATGACTCTACCTCTCACTCTCCAATGGGAAGAGGTGACCTAACCATGTCAAAAGCCTCATCTATGTATTCCTGGAGAGAACTATTGTCGGGAGGTACTAAAGCTTTGGTGACAGTATGTGCATTTGTCTGCTCTAAATCGGTGGTTGGCCCAAAAGGCGATTGCTTGTCCTCATCCACCATGAGCTCAAAAAGAGTCATGGACTGCCCCTCCATGACTAGCTCATGTCCCCCTATGTGTTCTCCATGTTGCTAAAGGTGGTCGTCATTGGGGAATTCAGACGTGGTTATGGGTACCACTGTGTCTCCTAACACCTCATCTAAGGACGGTACCTCTTCAACAAATGACTCTATGGGTGTAGGTTCAACTCTATCCACCAAGGTGCCAACTGGTGCTTTCAAAAAGGTCTCCTCCAACAATGGTGGCTATTGAGCCACACTAGGTATATTGGTGTGCTCCTCCCCATCTTGCGTGTCCCCATGCTCAACCTCCTCCTCAGGCTCTTGACATTTGGGACCTAGTCTCCACCAACAGTAATGCCTCCTAGCTCCATCCTATGACTATCCTCCTCTATGCTACTCAAACAAGAAATACCTCCAAATCCTAGGGTCTAACACCTCATTCTAATCAATCCTATCCACGAAGGACCTCCTCAAATATACAAAGGTGTCAAGTTCCCTCCCCTTCTTCTATTCATCCAGAAAATGAGGCATGGTAGGTTGGATAAGTTGGCCATGGGTATTGTTCTGATGGACTACGTGTGCACGCACATGGATTCTCTATTGGGAATGTCTCAACATCCCTATCATTTTTTGCATCCTCTTTAGGACCTATTGGTTTTTCCTCCTCAACTATCGGTTATGCCTCATCAACTCCTCCATGATCCCCTATGTACTCTCCCCTTCTTATGTCATTGCAGTGCCCATAAATTTACCAATCACTATGCATGCATGGCCAAAACCTCCATGATCTTGTTGGACTCCCCACAGCTGGCCAAGATCAATCTTTGATACCACTGTAATATTCCTAAATGAAAATATTAATTGTAAATAGAAACATGCATTAGACAATAACGGAGAAATTATAAAACAACACAAGGCACAAACATACAAAACCATTCATAACAATAGCTAAGACGTTTTATTAAAATATGGAATATATTGGAGTACAATAGCAAAGAATAAGTGCACCTAGCCTTGCATAATCAAGCTGAAGAAAACCCAGGGGAGATAGATGTCTCCAACGAGTAGAAAATTAGGCCCCATATGGCCTCTGTGCTAAACCAAGAAATTGGTTATTGTTGCTACTATATAATAGCTTGAATCTCCCACTGGAATGTCTGGAATGGTCTAAAATTGATGTTGTGGCCTCCTCTTAATTTTCCCCACAGGACCCAAAAAGGAATTGGCCCCAACCCTTCACATTGGAAAACCCCCAAAATGGTGCAGATTACCAATTGAGTAGTAAAACACACCGCTAAACAAAATGGAATTTCTAGCCTGAATACTACCTAGAAATTCTACAAATTTAACCGAGACCTCTCCTCCAAATACCCATAAAAACCTAGAAATATTTGGGCCTCATTCCAACTTTCCAAAATCACTCCCAATTCTTGTGAGCTCCTCCACTGACTGGAAAATTCGCCTAATCAACCTCTGTAACCCCTCCAAAATGGTAAGGAAATGCCCTCAATGATCCTTCTTTCACCTCCTAACAAGCCAGCTCTAAAATCCTCATCCAATTCTTCCCCACAATCAAACCCCACAAAGAACTGCGCAGTTCCGAACTCCCTCCGCGCAGGCCCCAGGAAGAATATTTCGACCTGGGAGGTATTCACACCCTCGACCCACAAATCCACTTGAAATTTTTTTTTATAATTATCAAGGATTAGACCTGCAAAAACCCAGAACTAACTCAGCCCAAAATACCTCTCCATAAGAATTCATGGTTCATTTTTCTGTGCCCAATTGGCTCCTTAGAGTAGCTCAATTTCCCTACAATTCTCTTTGGGAGGCCTCCAATGATTATGGTAATTCTCCACTACAGTGGCACTCAAGATCCACTGAAGAAGGAGTCAGATTTCCCCTTAGAAATATCTGGTGTTGAATAACACTTTGTGACCTAGCTAAACAACTTGAGCAACAATAGTTTAGAATTCAAATTAGAAAAGGTCCCCAATGTTGCCTTAAACCCTCTATTTATAATTGTTTCCTCACCTTTCCTTGTAAGTCCCTTTTACAGATATTTCGATCTCCTTCCCACAAAAGTCGATTTTCCTCTAAGGGGTACGTATTCCCTTGAGGGGTGGCCCCCACATCTCAACAACTCTAATTTTTACCCACTTTCCTAAGTTGTCATCCAAAAATGTGTTAGCTCCAAAATTGGAAAATTGTAGTTTTCCTCTAGCAAAATTTATTGGGAAGGGACATTACAAAAAAAGTGTTAAGCTTAGCACCATCCCACGGATCTTCGTTGACATCTTCAATTGAGAATTAAAAATTGGGGATATTACACAATTCCATCCCAAAGGGAGACAAACTAAAATACATCATTGCCTGAATTAAGTAGGAAGTGAGGTCCTTCTCTAGGTCTCCTTTTATCACATCAAAAGGGACTTAACTAGAGAATTTGATTAATGGGCTAAATGAGCCACAACATTAAGTCTTGGTAGCTATTAGGTCTTAGAAATCTCATCCTTTGATATGTTTCTTTCTATATTTTGTAAGCTTTTGTCACCATTAACAACCATTCTCGAGCCTCTTATTGCCTAAAATGGTGCATTTTGTTTAAGGTATATGTTCCCCGTATTTATTGTTATTTTAATGAATTATGCTTGTGTATCTTGGGGAAATAGGCCTTTTCTACTCAGTTCTAAAAAATTTGTATGTTGGTTGCCATTTAAGGATCACATGTGTGTTGCTACTCTTGTGCCACAATAGTTGTGCTACTACTTAAGTCTCATCGATATGTTTCTACTATGACCATGTGTTGCTACTTCGACCAAGTGTTCCAACTCCTACTAATGTGTTGCTACTCCATATAGGTGTTGCTACTCCAATCAATGTGTTTCTACTCCTACTAGTGTGCTACTACTCCAACCAAACTATAATGTCATTACTCCCATGGTTAATCTAGGTAAAAGACGTGAGAAAGTTGTGGTCCCCTGACCCTCATGAGTTAAAAGTAACAATTGTCTCTATTTGGATCCTATTGATTGTAACAACTATGAGAGCTCAAGATTGGTTGACACAATAGATCCAAATGGTTGGTGAGAGCATTGATAGGATTGTTGTCAAACAATGAATATAACTAGGGCCTAATTGTGGCACGTGATGAGGACAATATGCATTAAGCATAATGATGTATTATTTTGAGATGATTGTTTGTGACCAATCACTTATTTAAGTTGATAGTTAGAACAACTTGAGAATTATAGATTCTTAAAACTCTTCTTAGAATGTTTGCTAAGGTTATATAATTCAAACATATGTATAAGAACTAGGTCCTCTCCATGGGAGAGGAGGTTAATGATTGAAGTGTATTTTGAACTTATTTCTAATTTTAGCAAATTTTGTGTCACTGAATATGAAATTGATGCACATGTGATTGTTACCTTCTCAGTTTCTGAAATCAATTTGTAATAATGTGTTACAATGAATTAGGGCCTACTCCTTAGAACAGGGGTTAGATTAGTTGGTGTAGGTAGTCTGTGATTGCAATTTGTTATTAAATTTATTGGCTTGATTTCACTTATAATTTTATTTATACTTATCTTATTTATGATGATGTTTTTGTAAGGGAACTCACCTCTTAAGAGTTTAAGCCTGTGAGTTCCTGCTTCATTATTGCAGATTATATCTAGGAGATTTTCAATTATTAGATTGTGAAGCAATGAATATATGATTTACATTGATGTTTTAACATTTATTTTTGACCCGCAGTTATTGCTTATCTCATGACTAACAATCCTCTTCAATTATGATGTTTCCATTTAAATGTTGTAGCGTAATTACCTCTTTGTTGAGGCTTTACTACAATTGCATTATTAGTAACTACACATCAATTAAAATTGTGACAAATTATCCTTTTTAGCCTACATATAATTTTCACAATAATTTGGAAAGATATATAACCCCTGGTTGATAATTTAATGTTCTGGTGAATAATTGTCTTTCCTTTAAAAGATCAATTAATTGACCCCACAATACTTTTTTCCTGAAATGGGGATGAGTCCATACCTATCCCCTGAGTTAGTTAATTTATTGAATCATTATCATTTATTAATGCATGAGCCAAATCTTTACAATGCATCATAGTGACATTAGGATCGGTGAATTGAGGATGACTTATAATTCTTATAGGATGTGAATGGTATCCATGCTCATGGTTATTGAACGTTTGGTTTGTGCTTGGTATAAGGCCTGTGTGGTAATGGATTGTCTAAGGCTTGGATATGGGTGCACTAAATCAACTGGTCTATAAGTGTGCATGGCCAACTAGTGAATAATTCACTTAGTCATGAGTGACTTTTTAGCCTATGTGTTCTAATTGGGAAAGTTTTTATTCTAATGGTGGTTGAGTTTAAAGACATGTTTTCAGGGAAATCTTGGTATTTTTCATTTATACATTTCTTCTTTGGTATCTAGGTTTACCTCTATATTAATATTATGTTCATTGTTATCCTTTCTATTTTAGTCTCACTAAAGAATGTTAGAGAGAATTGTGTGTAGATTGAAGTCTATAAAAATAATTCGGGTGTCGATCTTTGTGTTTTAATTTGGAATGTCTACAGGTTGAAAAGAGTTGAGGATATAAATTGTACATTGAAAAAATCTCAGCCACTCTTCATAATTCTTAGTTCTAGTTTCCAAGTTTGCATTAGTTTTGAAACTCTACTTGTTAGTCCTCCTCTTATTTCAATCCCTCCAAACATTTCCAGCGACAAATGGGTGTCTAGTAAGCTTAGAAATAGAGTAAATATTGGGTGAAAATTACCAAAAAGAATAGGTGGTTGGACTTTGGTTTCAAGGTTGATATTTACTTTTCTTCCTCGGATTTTAGGGTAGAGATTCTAATTCCTAGGTACAATAACTTCTTGTGATGTTATGAGTTCATAGAAATTATGGTATCTTTCCTTGTGTTTCTTTGGATAGAACTTATAGTGCTAGTTTATCCTTTCTATATCTGCTTCACTATGCAAGTTTGCTCAACATGGATAATAGGGTTGTGTAGGTGTTTCAAATAATTTTGAGAAGACACAAGGACCTCATCCACTCCAAGAGAATCACATTGCTTTTTATGTCCTTTAAAGTCATTGAGAATGAGCAGTCGTGCATCTTTGAGCAAGTAAGCCTTATGAATTTATATGTCAAACAAAGGTGAAGGATTGATATATGCAAAGCAAAGTGTAATAAAATTAATAATTTGGCTCTTAATCTTTGAAAAAAATACTATAACTATGACATCAAACAACAAGGATTTAGAGAATTCAGCCCAAGTCAAGCTCAAAGAGGAGGAGAAAGTTCACCAACTGATGGGCATAACAAAAATCGAGAAACAAAATCTCATAGAATAATGGTGGACAAGAAGTGATCAATGTTCACATTTATCATTAAATGTATGTGTTTATGTGTTATAAGGTTGTTAGGTGTTATTATGAAGTGGGTTACATATAGGTCAACCCAAGATATTAACGTCTTAATCTATTGTAAGCTTATTTTTTTAACCTCACAAAATTGTTTATATAACCCATTGGAAGAATTTTGCACTAACACTACATAACGTGCTCCTAACTTTGGTTGTAACCTATTGAATATAATAAATTTAATGTTTCAATTAAAACAAAAGTAGGGTTACCAAAGAATGTAATTTTAGCCTTAAAAAAAAGGTGTTCCTAACAACATCACTTTTCAATTTCAAGGTTATTTCAGGATTTTTATTTTGCAAAATAATAGGTTTAAGGCCATGGTTGAAAAAGGTGGTAATTTTAGCTTTGAAAAAAGGGTGTTAATATTAACCCTGTTTTTTTATTCAAGAGTTAGCTTTAGTATTTTTATTTCTAAAATGGAGTTTTAGAGAGAGAGAGAGAGAGGTAATTTTAGCTTTGAAAAAAGGGTGTTAATATTAACCTTGTCTTTTGATTCAAGAGTTATCTTTAGTATTGTCCACATGGGGTAGCTCAAGCGGCAATGGCCGTGGAAATGAAGTCTCACCGAACCGGAAGTCTTGGGTTCAAATCTTGGGCTACCCTTCCCCCGTTGAGGGGTACTTAATGGACATGTAAATTGGAGAGTCCCACCCCAGCCTACAAAACAAAAAGAGTTATATTTAGTATTTTTATTTTTAAAATGGGGTTTTAGACTAAAGCTCTCATTTTGAGGTCATAGTTATAATGAGTTGGTAGCTATATTAGAGAGAAAGAGGGAGAGAGAGCTCTCTCTCTAAAATATAGCTACCAACTCATTAGAGAGAGAGAGAGAAAGAGTGCTATCAACTCATTAGAGAGAGAGAGCTCTCTCTCTCTCTCTCTCTCTCTCTCTCTAAAATATAGCTACCAACTCATTAGAGAGAGAGAGAGAGAGGTAATTTTAGCTTTGAAAAAAGGGTGTTAATATTAACCCTGTCTTTTGATTCAAGAGTTATCTTTAGTATTTTTATTTTTAAAATGGGGTTTTAGAGAGAGAGAGAGAGGGGTAATTTTAGCTTTGAAAAAAGGGTGTTAATATTTTTGATTCAAGAGTTATCTTTAGTATTTTTATTTTTAAAATGGGGTTTTAGACTAGAGCTCTCATTTTGAGATCATAGTTATAATGAGTTGGTAGCTATATTTTAGAGAGAGAGAGAGAGAGAGATTGTACGTAGAAAAATCTTGTTTAAGAAAAACTAAGAGAGAGAGAGAGAGGGAGGGGGAGAGGGAGAGAGATTGTACGTAGAAAATCATGTTTAAGAAAAACTGAGAGACATAGAGATTGTACGTTAAAAAAATCATGTTTAAGAAAAACTAAGAGAGAGAGAGAGAGAGAGAAATCTCATTTAAGAAAAACTGAGAGAGAGAGAGATTGTACATCAAAAAAAAAACAAACAAACAAACAAACAAAACAAACAAAACAAAAACAAAAACAAAAACAAAACAAAACAAAAACAAAAACAAAAAACAAAGCAAAAACAAAAAACAAAAAACAAAAACAAAAAACAAAAAACAAAAACAAAAACAAAAAACAAACAAAACCAAAAAAATAAAAAAATAAAAAATAAAAATAAAAAAAATAAAAAAACAAACAAACAAACAAACAACAAACAAACAAAACAAAACAAACAAAAAACAAAAACAAAAAAACAACCAGACAACAAAAACAAAAAACAAAAACAACAACAACAAAACAAAACAAAACAAACAAACAGCAGTGAGAAAGAGAGAGAGAGAGAAGATTGACCTAAAAAATATTGTTTAAGACAAACTAAGAGAAAGAAGAATTGTAAGCGTAATAATAATTAAAAAAAAAAAAATCTGAGAGAGAAGGGGGGAGAGATTGTATGTAAAACACTCTTGTTTAAGAAAAACTAAGAGAGAGAGAGGGGGAGAGAGAGAGAGAGAGATAGAGATTGTACGTAAAAAAATCTTGTTTAAGAAAAACTAAGAGAGAGAGAGAGAGAGAGATTGTATGTTAAAAAATCATGTTTAAGAAAAAATAAGAGAGAGATTGTACATAAAAATAATAAATAATAAATAATAATAATAATAATAATAATAAATTGAATTAGTGACCGGAGAATCCACAGTATGAACATTTTTATACCAACGTTTCAAATCCCAAATGGGATCCATCATAAGGAATTTAGAAGAGATAAAAGAAGAGCTCATAGGGGAATATTAAAATGAGAAAAGATGTTTAGGGAGACCACAAGAACTGTCGGCTTGGACAATAAATTTATTTTTATTTTTATAAATTACTTTAAACTAGAACTAGAACTAAAAGCAAAATTAGATTAATGAACTAAAATATAATAATTTCCATATAAATTGATTTAATTAATATATTAAACCAAATCATATTAACAATTATAAATAATAAATATCTATAATTAATTAATATAATAAGTAATATATTAATTAATAGCTATATAGAAATCAATATAATTTTGATGCTAACTTTTCAACTTGATATTAATAAAAAGTACAGACTAATAAAATAGAAAAGGAGAGGGTTAACTTACCTATTGAATGCTTCACCTTGGGATGTGATGGTGCTTTTGGTGTTTTTGATTTCCCTGATCAAGGGAAGCCAGCTCCCGCTAATTTCCGTACCATTGTCTTTGTTCAGATTGTGAGGATGCTTGATAATTTCAAGTGCTTCTCTGATCTTTCGTTTCTGATACTGCTCTTCTCTTGCGATAATGGATGCACTTTACAGGCAGATATGGTGCTTAGTCTTTGAGGAGTGTTCTGCCAGGGCTGAAGTACGAGATCTTCCATTCCTAATATCAGCACCATGCTCCTTGAGCCTTGTTTGGAGGGATCGACCTGTTTCACCTATGTAGATTTTCCCACAAGAACAATCTATTTTATAGACTCCTTTAAGCTGATGTTTGTCAATATCATCTTTTACAGACTTCAAACCTTGCCTGATCGTACCAGGTGCTGAGAAATGAGTGATAATGTTTTTCTTTCTTAGGATTTTTGCGATTTTGTCTGTAACTCCATGGATATAGGGAAGAAAAACCTTAGCATATTGAGGTTGGTCCTGAGCCTTGGGTTCATGAGATAACAACCTTTTTTCGACTTTCTCTATGGCTTTTTTAATTTCCTACTCTTTGTAGCCTATACTCTTAAAAGTTAAAACTAAATGCTTCTTTTCATCGTTCAGATGCTCTGAGTCGGAAATTCGAAGGGCTCTAATGGCAAGAGTGTTTAGAACACCAAACTTCTGGGTTGGGTGGTGGTGGGAATCAGCATGGAGGTAACTTTCTGTGTGGGTTGACTTCCTGAAAACCTTATGGCCTAGGGAGCCATCCTCTTTTCTGATGATTAGAACGTCTAAAAAAGGAATGCTCATGTTTTCTTCAAGCTCCATCGTAAATTTTATTTATGGAGAGATAGAATTTAAGTGAATGAAAAACTTGTCAAGTTTTGTCTTACCATGAGTCCATTTTATATTGGTATCGTCGACAAACCGCTTCCACCAAGCTGGTTTTAACGGATATGATTCCAGGGCCTTCTTTTCGAAGTATTCCATGTATAGGTTGGCCACGATTGGCAAAAGGGGTGATCCCATTGCCACACCAGATGTCTGCTCATAAAATATTCCTTGGAAGGTGAACACAGTTGACCTTAAGCATATTTCAGCCAGCTTTGCAGTCCCTGGATCAGTAACATCTTTTATAACATGAATGGCTTCATCAAGAGGAATCTTTGTGAATAACGATACCACGTCAAAGCTTACAAGGATGTCATCACGCTCCATCTTTTCATTTTTAATAAGATTCACAAAGTCATGGGAGTCTTTGATGAAGGAATCATTATTTCCGACAAGGGGTTTAAGAATTTTAGCAACATATTTAGCAAGTTCATAGGTTGGGGAACCAATAGTATTAACTATCGGTCTAAGGGGGACCCCTTCCTTATGGATCTTGGGTAACCCATAGATTCTAGGGATAGTTTCACAAGAGGGGATTAATTTCTTCTTTAATTTTTCGTCAAGGTTGGAGTCTGAGATGATCTTTTTTACATCTTTCATGATTTTGGGGATGGGATTACTGTTCAGCTTCTTATAACTGCCACAATTTAGGTGATCATTCATTTTTCGAACATAGTCTTCTTTGTCCAAGATGACTGCTGCTCCTCCTTTATCTGCTTTAAGAACCACGACCTTGTCATTGTTTCACAAGGATTTGAAGGCTTTATGTTCTTCTTTACTCAAGTTGCTTCTGGGAGTTTTGGCTTTCCTCATGATGAGAGAAAATTCCTGCCTCAATGCTTCTTTATCTTCCAGAGGAAGGTTACCAATTCCATCCTCTATGCTACATATCATCTTTTCAATGGGAAGGTTTTTAGGGGCCATCGCAAACCCCGTACCTTTGTTGAGAACATTAATGGTTGTAGGATCTAATTCTTCGGAAGAAAGGTTGACCACTTTTCTTTTTAATTTTGACTCATAGGTGTTTTCTGAAGACAGACTTTTTCCTTTTTGGAGACTCTTATCTAAGCCTTGATTGCTACTGATTCTTGTGTTATCTTTATTTATGCACTCATTGTCTAACCAATTCTCATGCTCATCCTTGCTTGGGGCATTACCTTCGACCCTCTCATATTGGCTAGAACTGCCATTTCTAATGTTTAAGTTATGAATCTGCGTCCCATAATAATAATAAAAATAAAATAAATAAATAAAATAAAATTCTTGTGTAAGAAAATTGTGAGAGAAAAAATATTATATATCTATATATATATCATGTTTAAGAAAAACTAAGAGAGAGAGAGAGAGAGATTGTACGTTTAAAAATAAATAATATATATCTTGTTTAAAGAAAAACTAAGAGAGAGAGAGAGAGAGAGAGAGATTTGTACGCTAACAAAAAAAACTTGATTAAGACTAAGAGAGAGATTTCGTTAAGAAAAAATAAAAAAAAATAAAATAAATAAAATAATGTTTAAGAAAAATTTGAGAGATAAGAGAGAGAGAGAGAGAGAGTGAGATTTAACGTTATAAAAATCTTGTTTAAGCTAAGAGAAGAGGAGATTGTACTATTATATATATATATATCCTATTAAGAAAACGACAAATATGAGGGTGTTTGTAATAAGAGATGATTGAGCCATCAAAAATTACTGCCCTGCTCTAGTGATAGAGAGAGGAGAGAATTATTATGTAAAATAAAAAAATAATATATATATTATAGGTATAATATATATTATATATATATATAGATATATATATATATTTATATATATATATTAATATATATATTTATATATAATAAATATAATATAATATATATATATCATTTGTAGAAAAAACCTACAATCATGAGGGTGTTTATAATAAGAGGATGATTGGGCCATCAAAGAATTACTGCCCTTGCTCTAGTTGAATCACTTATTTTTAAATAAAATACATGGAAGAATTAATCAATCAATATGAGATATGAAAAATGAAGGAAAGATAAACATTCTCCATATGTAGCATCACTTATTTTTAAATAAAATACATGGAAGAATTAATCAATCAATATGAGATATGAAAAATGAAGGAAAGATGAACACTAAATATTATTTTTTTCACAAATAAAACATTGTATGTTCCAATGAGGAATATATGTCTTGCAAGAATCGAACCTGGGTGGGGAGGATTCCATTCCTTCCTCCCAACCACTAGGAATAACCCTGATTGACGTGTGTGTGTGTCACATGATAGAGTAAAATTGAATACAATCAATACCATTTAATAATAAAAAATTAGAAGGGCTACCTACTAATTTGGAGGGGTAAAGTTCTATAAATTATTGTAGTGAACATAAAAGCTCATAAAATATAACTTATAATTTGAAAGTGGAAAACACTATTAAGTGAGTTTTCCATGGATATTATTTAGATATTTGTTTAAACCCTCTTTAATAGGGACTTCATTGTCATTATGTTGCACATAGAAAATTCTTGGGAGGAAAATTAAGATGGGTTGAAACCTTAATAAGCTAATAATGAATTACATAGTTACTAACACCATTTCGATATGACATAATGAAGCAATTTGAATCTGGTACTCATTCCCCCAACCCCAGTAATCCAAGTGGCCATCAAGGACTACAACCATTCACATTATGGAGGAAAAATGACAAGAGTAATACCATCCAATAATATAAAACTAGAAGAGCTCCCTACTCCAAAATTTGGTGGAATTTCTTATAAATTATTGTAGTGAACATAAAAGTTCAAACAATTTAACTCATAATTTGAAAGTATAAAACACTACTAAGTGAGTTTTCCATGGAGACTATTTAGATATTTGTTTAAGTCTCTTTTAGTGGGACTTCATTGTCATTGTGTTGCAAAGTCGTTCTAGAGAGCAAGCTCGCGAGAAGCAAATTTACATTGGTTGAAAAGCTAACAAACAAATAATAAGTTACAAAGACACCAACACTATTTTGATATGCTTTGTACATAGTGAAGTGATTAATCTCTTGTATTAAATCCCTCAATCCCTAGTAATCTAGGTGGCCATTTGGGAAATCCAAGTGGCCATTAGAGACTACAACCATCCCTAAACCAATCTTGAATCTTATTATATTTGTAATAGTTTTGTACATCTTGTACATTCAATGCGCTTTTCACGCCCTTCCGATGTGTTTTTGGTGAATTTTTGTTGAACATGTAGAGTTTGAAATAAGCTTGATAACATTGTAAAGAATGCCCTAAATAAAGACCTTAGGTGAACATTATGGCCCTAAGAAGTTGATGTACAAATTAGGCTCATCAAATCTTAAACTCCTTTTTTCATCTTATCACCTAGGGCATGTTTTTATTTTTATTTTTAGTGGTTTTGTCCCTCAAGCATTTTTCACATTATGATATAATGTAGTTTCAACATCTTGTTATGGGATTTTTGCAAATGAGCGTAGTAGTTACATCTTTTCTCAAAGGTGCATTGCCATCATTCTAGCCATTTCTATTCCTATGCATATTGTAGTTTTTTCACCAATTATTCAATAATATAACTTCATTTTTGTCCCAACACTATGCTTTAATACCATGTTCATGTTACTTATGCAACAATGTGTGTTCTTTAATTTTGTTCTTAATCCAATTCAAATCATTGTGTTGTTTCCTCAACTCGACACAATGTCAGTCCCATGCCATGTTAACCATCTTGATATGATTTTATTTCTTTTCTTTCCATCTTTTGGTCTTGTTAATGGTAATAGTCAAGGTCACTTGGAGCTTTGCAATTTCCTTACAACATCTACAAAAGTATCTTCTAACTTTACACACATCATATATGGTTTCCAAACGTGAAACAATCACAATGATTCATCATCCCGCTGAAGATGAACAATAAAGAAGAATCATCTTCCCTAATTGTAGGTTAAGATAACCCTAATGCACACAGAGGAGGCTTTATGCAAAAAATGATTGCTAAGACATCAAGGATAAATGAAAATTCCTAGGAAAACCCATATTATGAAATGAACACATGCTACTAGTACTATCATTAAAATACTAACAATTTTGAGAACATTAGCATGATGTCCTTCCTATCCTCCCATGATTGAACTAGAGAGAATGGTGTATTTAACTTTGAAACCTTTGAACGAGATGGCCAAATACACCATAACTGAAAATGATATTCACATTTAGCTCTTAAATCACCAACCCACCCCTTGGATAACGAGCGACGTGGTGTTTGGTCTGGGGGGGACACGGCACACTTATTTGCCTTGACCCCCACTTGCTCTTTTTAGTTTTGATGTGATAACTATTCATGCGCTAGGGTAGTATGACATCCAATCCCTCCCATCCTTCCATGTCCTTAGGGAGCACTCAAGTTCTACAACTCCCCTATTTGCTAAGTCATTCACCATGATGTTTAAGTGCTTCTTGATCTAAAATAGGCAAGTCTCACCAAAGTCCTAAACAGGTGATAAATTTCATTTGATAGTTTGAGCATGAACCTGAGAGGGGATTTTCATTAGATAAAATCCCAAAGAAATATAGAGGAATTCCAAGAATAATGATTTGGCCTTTGGTTTTTTGTGTAAAAATCAACATCCCTTGGTACATTAGGAAAACCTTAGCATTACTATTGTATGCAATACCCAAACCTCATGCAAATGTTAATTGTTTATGTCACTTCAAATAGAAAAATGATCTTCGCACTACAAAGTGAGAGAAATAAATGTTAAATGATAAACATTATTTATGGAAAATTATTTAGAAATCCAATTAAACATGAAGACATATAATAATAATAATAATAATAATCTAATTTTAAGGTCACATTGAAGCCAAACACCAAACTGGTGTATGAGAACCTCCTTGTTGATAAGACAATGGATCAACCTCCACACAAGGATTTGAGAAATTTTATAAAATACATACAAAATATATGTGGGGCTAATGTAAACAACATAGACTTCAATGTAAGAGATTATAGGTTCAAAGCTATAGTTTTTTTTTTTTTCTTGTAAGATTTAGGAATGTATTTATTTTACAAAGTAACTAGGATTACATTGATAGCTTTTGTTTCCCAAAATTTTGTGGGATCCCATAAACAATTATCCTGAAAAAACCAGATTCTCGTGATCCCCGGATTGTCCAAAAAAAGATAGCAGGCAAAATTGACCAACATTCAAACTACATAGCCCATTATTAATTACATGCATTGGTGTGTACTAGGAATTCAAATAAAAGAATGTGCACATTTACCATACTGAGACATAGTATAGGTCATACAACCGTAAGAGAAGTAGATATATCATATGTGAAAAGAAGGTTATTAGTCTCTGCATTGCCAGAGAAGACTATTATTCTACTTTGATGACTGGAGAGATATCATTGGAGTTGCCTTGTGGTGGATCTTCGACTGGTGTATTGATAAAAATTGGGGTATGAGGTTGTGAGTGTGATACAGATTCTGAGTTGGACACCACGTAATGTTCCACCTGTGTTAATCTAGAGACAATGTCATCTAGATTGTACCTAATGTCCTGAACGATCCTTTTAATCTCCTCTTGTTCTGCAAATAATTGATAGTGATCAACTTGCTTGTCATGGATGACCATGTGAATCAAAAGGTTTCTAGTTGGCAATGCAGAGCCATAGAGTGGAAAAAATGAAATCTCTTTTTGCGACATTTTCTAGGATCTGGAATCAACCTGAAGGTGTTGCCACTGATTTCAATATCAGATAAATATACTTGATCACAAAATTCCTTGGTTCTCAAGTGAAGGATATCATTGCTCACTTTTGGGGGCACAGAGTCAAAATTGTAGGCCACTAAGTGTCAATCCAATAGTTGTTGGCGACGAGATGTGGATGTTCCTATGGCACCACCCCAACGACTGAGTTGGCACATCTGAGGAGCCATGAAAACTATTGGAGTAGACTAACTTATTTGAAGTGACCAAAGTATAATGAAACCGACTGTGTAAACGGACCTGATTAACAAGACTAGAGATGGAGCTGAGGGATGACAAGAATGATGGAATGGTAATTCGGTGATATAGGAAGTGGAACAAGAGTGAAGGCAAAAAATTAGAGATGCATCATCTACCAAAGACAAGATAAATGACCCTACACCCTGGTGATTTTAAAATTTATTTTGGCATGATGTTTGAAGTAGAGAGAAGCATGTGTGGACTGAACCCAGTACCCTTAGGAAGACTATTCATGTGTCTCTTTCAAAACCAAATTGAAAATGTGCCTGAGTACTAGACACCACATATAAGGACTAGAAAACTAAATGAAATACCTGCAAAATCGACAAATTGTGAGGACACATAGGGTAGCACATCAACCAACTGAAAAGAAGGACATGTCATCATGTTGTATAAAAATAGGAAGAAAAACATGGGCACCTGCAATAATCATCCATACTACCAAACCAAAACAATACACAATAATCGAAACACCAAATATTGAAGCAAGATCGAGGGTAATTTAAAGACAGACCATCGCATAATTGGCAGCCAACACCAAGTCGAGATAGAAGTAAGTAAGAAGACAAACCTTCTCCAAATTCGCAGAATGCCCATGTTGGTGAGTGATACAAACCTGGAGCTTCTACTATCCTGAAAATACCCGTAATAATCTGTCACCCTGGGGCATGATCCATATGCTTATATAGACCACCCTTGACCTGAGTATCAAACAACCTAAAAAGATTGCTTGAGTGAGCCAAAGCGAAGGAGGAAAAGTGTGTGTGTGAGGGTATGTAAGTTAACATTCACATTTAATGTCCACTTCAGGTGCACCACCTCCTAAAATGTGTCCATGAATGAACTCAAGCAAACCAGGAGAATGTCAAATAGATTTATGTCTACAACCACTTGCCCACATTTAAAATGATTTGAAAAACCCAACTTTGGTTGAGCCTGAAGGTGGTAAGCTTTCCACACGGGGGTCAGGGTCGAACATATGGTGTTGTTGGTGCCCTTCCTCAGACACACCATTCTCTTCTCTATTACCTTCGTGTGCATGCCAATCATGCGTGATCACGTCATTAATGACCTAAAAAACACCCCCATTGGGGTAAAAAGATATAACTTCAAATTAAGAGAGGGGCACACTATGTATACCTTCATAAATTTTAACCTATTATTATATTATTTTATGATTATTTATATCTATATTTTTTAATTGACAATATATATATAAATATATAATTATATAATATATATAATATATAATATATATAAATATATATATATATATATAACAATAATAAAAATTAAGTGCTTCCTCTTAATATTAAATTTTAACTCATTTATTATTAAGGAATGCACATGCGGGGTTGATTTTGATAGTTAATGGCCTTTTCAGGCACATACATATACACACACACGCACGCGCGCGAAGGATTTGAACAAAAGACCTCATTATTCACAAAATTTAATTTTACATAACACACACTTGCCAAATACTTGGAGAACCAATTAACTAAATTTATTATAATTTTAAACTACAATTGTTTTAGCCATTCGTTCTACTAATCCATCATTATTATGTCACTATTGCACAGTGATATCTAGGATCAATTCTTATGTATTAGTTTGTCCATACTAGATAAATTTTCCAATTTTATATAGTTAACATTATTCTTTTTATGTCAATTTTCGGGTGATGTCAGCGCACTATCGGGTCCTCGCTCTAGGTTTTGAATGTGGACATCATCTGAGATGTACGATGGAGAGGGTTCAGTGAGATAAATTCTGTGTACATATCCTCATGGATCGAGTTTGGGTGTGAGTTAGTTTTTACTTGCTTTGAGCTCTAGTATTGTAAACTTGGATGTAATAGTGTTGGTGGACAATTTATTGAGGGATTATCAATAAGCACACACATAATCAATCGAACTAGTCTTTTGCAGTTCCGAGCTCTCTTTCTTGTTCAAAGATTGTGTGTTATTTTCTTGGCATTGTGGTCATCACTGAAGTTGGAATTCCCGTGTATGTGCCTTCAACCAGGAGTAGAGTTGTCAGAGGGTGTTAATATAGGGTTCGGGGGAAGTAAATTTCTAGAGTCTACCAATGAAAATATGGTGAGTTTTCGGTGATGCACCTTTTAATTTGGATCTAAAAGTCACATTTGATGAGGTTTTTTGAGATTTCCCAGTGAGAAAAAAACTCTGGTTTACTTTGTGATTTTATTTCTTAACAAAAAATTATGGAGTTTGTGGGTAAATATGAAAACAACACCAACGTTTCAATGTTAAATTAAGGTGGAATAATCTCAATGAGATGTTGCAGGGTCAAGTTTCAATGCTTTCAATGCAATCCTATGGAACTAAACCAATAAAAACTAATCATAACTAAGTCGGAAGTCAATCCATATTTCCATTTCCATAAGTCCTCTGAGCAAGGTCCCGACCCTGACTCCATATCATCTAGTTTTAAATAGTCGGTGGGTCGAAGTTCTATTTGAGTTCAAAATGCAATCTTGCAACTCTCTTTCATGTTCAAAGGCTATATGTTATTTTCTTAGCATTGTGGCCATCACTAAAGCTAGAATTCCCATGTTTGTGCCTACATCCAAAAGAAAAGTTGTCATAGGGTGTTAATATAGAGTTTGGGGGAAGTGGATTGCTAGAGTCTACCAACGAAAATCTGGTGAGTTTCTGATGATACACCTTTTAATTTGGATCTAAAAGTCATGTTTGATGAGGTTTTTTGAGATCTACCTGCGAGAAAACTTTGGTTTAATTCGTTATTTTATTTCTTAACAAAAAAATTATGGATTTGTGTGTAAATATGGAAAAAACGCCAACGTTTCAATGTTAAATCGAGGTGGAATAATAGCAATGTAATTTTGCGGGTTTTGGATGATTTGAATGCAATATTGTAGAAGTATACCAGTAGAAACTGACCACAACTAAGTCGAAAGTCAACCCATCTTTCCATTTCCACAAGTCATGTGAGCAAGGTCCCAACCCCGACTACATATTGTCTACTTTTAAATAGCCTGGGGATCAGAGTTCTATTGGAATTCAAAATGCAAGTTTGTAGGGAGTTTTGCTTAATAATCAATATAAAAGTTCCATGTTTTTCTATAATGTTTACTACAAGATTTTTCAGGAACTTAACTCTCTAAAATTTGCAAAGTCGGGAGTATACCCATCTTTTCACTTTCAAAAGACTCGTGAGCAAGGTGTCAACCTCGACTCCATATCGTGGTGTTTTAGATAATTGGGGGCTCAGAGTTCTATTGACATAAACATCTAGCTGGCAAAGAAAATAATTGTGAGCTCAGTTGGGCGCAACACATATACATAAGGATGCCTTAATTATTAAAAAATAAACAATTGTTCACACAGAACTAATAGAAATTTATTCAAAATGCAATCTTGTAGGGTATTTTGTTTAATAATCAATATAAAAATTCTATGTTTTCTTATAACATTTACAGTAAAAAAATTCAGTGCTTTGATTTTCTAAAATTTGCAATGTCAAAAGTTGACTAGTAGAATTTCCTACTGTAGATCACCTGATAATGCAATATACTAAAGCAAAATACTTGATCTACTTCTACAAAAAAACTTGTGGAAGCTTAATCGATTTTGAACAAGATCAAATAGAACACATAATAGAGAATGAGAAAGCAATCACACATGAACACATAAGAATACTCTGGGGAAAGCCTCAGCTAAAAACATCGATCTTTGTATTATCATACAAGTGGAAATATCTCTAGATTACACACATCTTTAGCTCACATGCTATCCAGCTCTCAGTACAATCCCTCTGCTACGCATAGATGAACAAAAGCTTCTCACAAATCTTCTCCTCTGCCCTCCAAGCCTCCTATTTCCTTGCGCAGTTTCTCCTGGGGTCCAACACTGCCACCTGTGTGAATTCACCTCTCACACAACTCACCAAACTCAGAAGTAATTGTGCAATCCTGAAGGAGATAATTCCTTCTGCATGGATGAGTTTCCTATATAGGAAAAATCCTCCAACTGATAGTACATTGTCCCTTTCTCTGATCTCAACTGGGCCTCTCACTGAACTAACATGCATGAGTTATTTATGAGAGAATATTCAATTATTTGAAGTGCAACATTTACATGCATGCATGCATTAACTAACTGAACTCACAATCAGTTCAACAAATTGTTTGAACTAATCTAACTAGACTTAACTCATATAACTAAGCTAACTAATTACAACTCAAAGTACAACTCATCCTGATCTCCTTTAAGCAAGGGATAACTTCCTCAATCAAAGGGGAAATTGTTGCATGTCTTCACATAGACTTCATGTTTGATTTTCTAAAACTAATTTTAATTATTTTACAAATAGTTGTTGAGCTCAAATTTGAATTTTAATTCACAATTTTAATTCAGGGACTAATTAAAATTGGAATCTATCCCGAAATGCTATTTATAGCAATGATATTTTTAGCATTTCTACTTTATCATTCCTTGTTGCTATTTCCAACACTGGTAGCTAAAATGCTATTTATAACATTCTATTTTTAGCATTTCTTGTTGCCATTTTCAACACTCCCTCTCAATAAGAAAGGCATTCAACTCGAACCCGATCCTGGACCTTCGAAATGTTCTACATGCAACACTTCTCCCTAGAGTTGTTGCTCCAACAACTCTAGAAACAAAAAATATCCAACTTGAATCTGAATGATGCCCCTGTCATCAAAGTCTCTGATTGTTATTGCCTTTGTCGACTAAAAATTCTGCACCTCTGTGCTCTTAAGTATCTGACTGCTCTAGCCTCTGTCACTTTGATCTCTAGCTGCATCAATCACACTGATTCCTCCTGCTGCATCTCTGTTGCTGCTAGTCCTATCTGCCAACATGCATCCACATTGCACCTTCTCTCATCATGTTGCATCGTGTTACCCACTACTGCACTACAACTCAGTTACTGAGAAGTAAGTAATTGATCTCCCAATTGACCTCCCTGTTGGGCCATAAACACACTCTGATGATGAAGCTTCCTCTGTCGCTCCATCCGCATCTATCTCTACCCACTTAGCTAGTCCTGCTACTCCTTGTCGGGGTTCCCGTAGCAAGGTCTAATCAAAGAGTTTGGGTACCTCAAATATCCTACCCTTATTTCAGCCTTCTTAGGACTATCACTCCACATCGCCCCACCTTCTACCTAGAGGTATGGCTGCATGTGATCCCTCTGCCCACTTGGCTCGAAATTTCCCCCTACTGGAGGTCTCTGCATGAGTAGATTCCTCCACTTGATCTCCTCTCAGCTTCTGCAATTGTGGCTGCTCCACAACCTCCTGAAGTTGCTTCACCAATTGTAGCTCCTTCACAATTGTCTGAGACTTCTTTTGGCACTGCATGTTGAGAGGTAATGTACTCTCCCTCTCAACCACCAAGTCTCCAATAGTTGCCTTGCTCTTCAAGGCTTTGCATGCATCTTGAACCTCAATAGCATACAGGTTCTTGACTCGTGAACTGATCTGCTTCACCTGTCTCGTGGTGACGAGTCTAAGGAAAACCTTTCCCTTACTGAAGACTACATCATAGCCTTTATCTTCTAGCATTGTGATCGATACCAAGTTTTTCCTCAGTCCTGGCACATACTTCACATCTGTCAAGGTAATGCAAGCTCCATGCTCCCTCTGAAAAACGATTGTGCCTACTCCTGAGACACTATACTTTTCATCATTACCCATCTCTATGAGTATCTGGAGATCTTTCTCCTCCAAGGTACTGAATAAAATCTTATCTTCGATCATGTGGAATGAAGCTCCACTGTCAAGAAACCAACCAAATCCCACCATGGATGAAACCATGCATGGGATGAGGGTGAAATCCAACTCGAACTGTGAGGCCAATGCCTGACCTTCTGATCCTTCCTTGTATCCCTTCTTGAATTTCTTCAGTGGACAATTTGTAGCATAATGGCCCACCTCATGACAATGAAAGCATCACACTTTTGATTTTTCAAACTTCTTCCCACCATAGGAAGAACTTGATTTGGGATGAGAATCCTTCTCCTTCCCTTTCTTTGCCTTACTCGCTAAGGTGCAATTTTCTTCATCCTCCTTGGATGAAGAACCATCTTTGGTGCTTCTCCTTATCTCCTCCTGCATCAGATCTGACCAAAGTCGTTCCCAATCTGGAAATTTCTCTCTTCCATTTACCAAGTCTTGGTAGTTATGTCAGCTCTTAGGAAGACCGAGGAGAGCAAGACTCACCATGTCATCATCGGCTGTCATGATCCCTACACTTCCAAGCTCATCCCTACATGTGGTGAGCTTGTTTGGATATGTAGAGATCGTGTCGCCATTTTCACACTTGATTTTCCGAAGCTTGTCTTTTAGTGCCAGCTTCCTCTGATCGTTGTTGTTCTGATATAGATCCTTCAATGTTTTCCACATTGAAAACGGTGTCTCCTTCCCATGGAGACTCGAGACTATGTGGTCTCGAACTCCCTCCAAAAGGATTCTCCTCATTCTAGCCACACATTTCTTCCATTCCACCAATTCTGTAGCATTAGCTACTGCTGGCTTGAGGACTTCTTGGTCAATGAAGTCCTTCAAAACATTTCCCTTTAATACTACTTCCATGCGATCCTTCTAGGCTATATAATTCGAGCTGCCATCAAGGGCACACTCAAGTCTTAAACCGTTGAACGCCATTGGTGAAATTGAGATGTGATAAGAATTCGAATTCTATAATCAGGAACTTCCAACTTCGAACTTCTCCCTTCTTTGTATACTATTATTTTCTTTGATCACCTTTGCTCTGATACCATGTAGAATTTCCCACTGTAGATCACCTGATAATGCAATATACTAAAGCAAAATACTTGATCTACTTCTACAAACAAACTTGCGGAAGCTTAATCGATTTTG